>OX637867.1:10061556-10179056 GCA_951802705.1 Netelia virgata | reverse complement strand
GTTAGATAAGGGCTGCCAAAGTTTACCCCGGTGACGTGTCTAACGGTACAAGAAGCCGACTAACAAATGCCAGGAATATTCAAGTTTGTTCCTTGTACCGAGAAACTTCTCGATCGATAAATACGCGACGTGATAATTCTCAAACTCCTATTAATTATACCAGCCCGCAAAATTAGCCTGTCGCATTCTTGACGATGAAAATTTAAACAAAAGTCACGTATCGTATTCGTATAATGTGAATAAACAAATCGAGACGAAAGAAAATCTTCGGGGACAATTTCTCTTGGTATAAATTTCACGAACGAGAAATCCGGTTTATTTACCAAAAATTCTTGGCGAAGGAAATAAAAGGTGGAAAAATCCGAGTGTACTTATTTCCCCGGACACCGTTTTCTCGGTGACGATACAACGATGAGAATTCGCACTGTATTCCACGAGAGAGCGCCGAGCCGAAACTTGAACGACCCGCGTGATACGTCTGACTGAGAACAGACCTCGCCTACTTAGAGAGACACGACGGTATGGAGCGAAGAACGTGCGCCACTCGGAACGAGTGGAACACCGCCGTAATAGTCAGACCCGATTTCGACGCAGTTCGCTAAACCTACAGCTTTTACTACCTTATCATTTGACAGGTAGAGAATTTATGTTGGGTCATATACGTACTGTACCGTCGAGTTTAAGAGAGCAGACGCGATCCTACTTTCTATTTTCATTTCGATTTGAGTTGACTGTGTGTGTGGGTGTGTGTGTGGGTACGAGAATATAAAAAAAAAATAGAACGTTTTCACGAAAAGCTGTACATTATTTTGTCTCGTCAAAAAGATACTAATATTTATTTCAATATCGATACAAGATATACCTTAATGTTCTACGAAAGCAGACAGAGTTTTAATGATTTTCATGGAAATATAAATATTATTAATTTTTATATTATTATTATTATTATTATTATATATAATTAATAATATTATCCGACAGAAATATGTTAAGATTGATATCGGTAGTAAGATGAGGTATTATCAGCGATATCGAACGATCTATACTTTAATTTATCGGACGATTGCGATTTCGATTTGATTAAATTTTCGATCACTTTATTATGAGCGTATTAAACGATCCTAGGGGTGGCAGATTGCTTTCTCAGCCGACTATTATCGCAGTACACTCACTTACTCGACTACAACTTCGGTTTGTTCCTGTACACCGGAAAATCGCTCGAAACTAACACCTTCGATGTACTTTTCGTTTTGTCTTCTTCTTTTTCTTCTGAAATTCTCTTTGCCTCGTGTTTATCCTAGAATTCATTCCACTACGGTATTCGTTCCCCTATTATCTCCCCCTTGCAACTCGGAATATCTCCGCCGGAGGTGAGAATTAAATGGAAAATTTTCTTTTCACCGGAGGTAAATTGCCTCTGTTCCAGAGCTTATCTCGGAACAAATGCGTGGGGTCATTAGATCGTCACGGGAATTAAAGTCGGCGTGAGAAAGTTCGGCGAGCATTTAATTTCAGCACGCCGCAACATTCATTGAGAGTAAGCTCTTACTTAATAGTGACGAACAAATCGCTCGTTAAAACCACGAATACATTGTCTAGGAAGAATAAAGAAGATGCAGTGTGTTCAGACTTACTGGCATTAATTTAGTACTTATTCTCGTTAGGGCGTAAGATGTCAATATGGCGACACGATGAATACGTTACTTTTCCTCCGTCTATGCCCAAATTTATACAATTCTTATTTCTATCAATAATAACTATAAATAAACAAAGATTGACGACCTCTACTCACCCCTAAATATTTTAAAGTTCCATGGCCTTATTTTGTTTGCCCCAAAAAGGTTGAAACACAGCAGTCATGTACGTCTGCAAGAAGGAACGATAGTAACTCGACCAAAATAAAATTATTCCGCATACAAATTATGTAACAAAAAACTGAACAAATATCGTACGATGAAAAATTCTGTTAGAAAAAGTTGAGTTAAACGTGAAATGTAAAAATCCTGCAATAGCGATCTATGAAAAATAGTTAGTGCACATATGGTAACGGAAAATATTAGAAGCGTGATAATGAATGAAACAAAATATATTAATCGTTTTTAAAAGGCATAAGAGTATATTAAACAGCATGTAATAATAATGAGACGTGGCAATAAGTATTTAGTAATCAGCCCCATTGACATTTCCTTTGCGAAGCTTATAATAACACGTCGAATCTTTTCTCTCTTTTAATTGAAGGACCTCTCGACACGCTTATCGACTGACATTTTCCGCTTTACGAGGATCCTTGGAACGTTTGTCGAATTTCCGCTCTAATAGAAGATGTCGTCCGCAAAAAAACATAGCTATAACACGTAAACTGATGTCTGTCTCGTTTTACTGGTCAAAGATTGAACGACCCATATCCGTAAAACACGTCTTGCCTTGAGGAGATATGGGCTGGTCGATCCCTTTTACGAAAGACAAACTCTAAGGCATAACCACTTTCTTATAAATACACATTTTAACCCTGCCCTATTCCATCCCGTCTACTCGAATAACACTCGGAATCTTGAAAATATACTTAAAAATTGTGCCAACTATTTGACAATTAGCCCGGACTAATCTCGTACTAACGCAAAAGCGAAAATTAAAAATAAATACAAGAAAATATTGTAAATGCGAAAATCGAAACGACTTACAGATCGATGCCTTTTTTTTATCAGCGTTTCAATCCTTGTCAACTTTGCCGAAACAACCGAAATTCTTTCTAAACGGAAAGATAGAGAAATAAAAGTTATTTCACGTTTAAACAAAAGTCTAACCATATAATCACCGTTTATCTCCCGATATTGGATACCAAAAAAATACGTTTCTTTTTTAAATACAAAATTTTTTTTCCGAAATGCGAAATTTATTTTCGAAATGAACAATTTATCTTTGAAAAAGAAAGTCTATCTACATCATTGACAGAGCTTGGCAAATCTAATATGGTGAAAAAAAAAGATTGAAAATTTCACATGTCGAGAGTCCCGAGAGGATCCAGTGTGGCTGTCCTTCGCCCCGCAAATTTTCCGAGCCACGTTCGAGCTGGTTTAAAAATGATTTTCTTTCTCAACTCGAGGGTCGCCGGGGGGGGGGGGGGGGGCTGCGGCAGTTAAACGCTTTTATCACAAGTGGAAGCGCAGCGATGTAATCGCGTTCAGAACGAAGAATTACATATACATATATATATCTCTCGAGACGAGAATTCCGTCGGTTCGCCACACGAAGTGGAATATTAAACTCCGAAGCGGAAATAGCGCGTAAAAGCAGAGAGAGAGAGAGAGAGAGAGAGATGGAAGATGAAGCTGAAAAAACCAGATTAACCGCACGCGAGATAAATGAATGAGGACAATGATTCAATTATGAACGATAGTCGTGCACGAAGGTCGCCATTCGATCATTAAATCTGATACACTTTTTCATTTGATGTCGTACTTATTCATAGTTTTTTTCATTTCTAGTCGCGAGTCTCGATTTACTAACGATAATCGCCGAATATCCTACGAGTACGAATGAAAAAAAGTGCAAAAGAAAGAAAAATAAAGTAATGGTATTTTTTCGTATTCGGAGCATCGACCTGCGTCATCATTTTACAATTTCTTTATCGCGATCGGCACGAACGAGCAACTAAAAGGACCTTAATACTCCATTTCCGACCGCTCTCTCATTCGTTTGATATGTACGTTGAGCGTCTTATGACGCATGTCACGAGAACATTGAAATCGTCAGCAAACACTCATCTAGTGTTAGCCCCGGGAAATCTCAAGAATCCAAGGAACTACCTGGTAAAGTGGCGCTGCTCCGAGCTCTCAACGGCGACGACGGGAGAACGCGACGACTGTGAATAAGAGTGGCGAAGAGGGGGCGGTACAGGGAGGAGAGAAGGAGGGAGGAAGAAACGAGAGTGGCGCGTTACCTCATCCAGTCCTTCAACGGAGCATCAAGGTCCTCCGATAGAGACGAACCAGATTCCGTGAATTGATACCACATATACATAGCTATCGCGAGAGTTCTTTGCGAAAAAGCGAGGGAACGGGGGTGCTCTTCGTCGCGCGGCGACTTTACTGCTCAAAATGACGTTATGAAATCGACGAGTTTCTCACCGTTTTAAAATCTTGTATTCTTCTTTGTTTCTCTTGTTTTTTTTTATCTTAACGTCACGTTTGGTTTAACGAAAAAAAATTACTCGAACTTTACGGATAAATTTAATCAATAATTAAAATAATCAATAATCGTTTTTGTAATTCTTAATCGACGATAAAATTATAACGGAATTATCTTGTTTTTCTTCCGGTTTTCAAGTTTTCGATCGATAGATCGAATCTTATTTCACCTAAATCTGTGAAAAATCGATCGTGGGTACGTATGGTTACGAGGGTGAGACCGGCGGTCGATGATTTTCCGTGTCTTTTGAAACGTCGAACGAGGAAGCGATAAATCGTGCGACGCAATGTGGTTTTAGTCGGATAATTCCAAGACATGAAAAATGATTGATGAAATAAAGGGAAGAGAGCGGAATATGAGAGGGAGACGACGTAGATGGGCAGGAAGTGCAATGGTGGGGTAGCAGTTCCGGCTGCGCTATAAGATTTCGTTAACGATCGCTACACGTGTCCCGGCCGCTCGTGAGGTAGTACCGTCGAGACCTTGCCCCGATCCTTCTTTTCTTCCATTTATATATGTTGGTAGAACATGAGGTCGCTTCCTTCTCTCTCTCTCTCTCTCTCTCTCTCCCTCTCTCTCTCTTTCTCTCTCTCTCTCTTCCTTTTTACATTATAAATTTACCTTCCAGCACTCTTTCCGCGACCTTACTACGCCCTTTAGAGCTTCAAATTATGAGTTTTCATCAAGCCAAGTCGTGCTACTTCGCGGTTTTTTTACGTTCGTCTAAAAAAAAAACATGCAATATTAATAAAAATAATAATGATATTTGTAAACGAAACTATAGCTTCGTTTACAAGTATAATATATTCCCCACCGCTTCGTCGCGACTTAAGCCAATGAAATTGTAATTGGCCGGGTGATTTTCACCCTTGTACGTGACACGGAATTAACGAGATTGAAAAATACGAGATAGGCAAAGAAGAAATGAAAATGGTACGAATATCGTTATGGATAAACATGAGAAATCATACCGCGAAGATTTTTCGACTGCCGTGTCTCACTCGTGGTTTCTTCGTTATTATCACGGTGTATTCATTTTCGGCTCTTATTGTTAGACGCGACGAATTTCATCATCATGGTGAAAAAAGAAAAAAAAACAGATAAAGAAAAAAAGACAATGGTAGAAATATATTTATGGATAAACATGAGAAATCACACCGCGAAGATTTTTCGACTCCCGTGTCTCACTCTTGGTTTCTTCGTTATTATCACGGTGTATTCATTTTCAGTCTGAGACGCGGGGAATTTCATCATCGTGGCGAAAAAAAGAATAAAACGGGAAATGCGTTGATAATGAAATAACGACGATATATACGCTCGCGGTACAACGTAACGAGCGTTTGTCGACTGGTGCTCTCGAGCGCTACTTGGTATTCGCCGTGGTGTAACGCGAACGTCGGAATAAGAGGACGACTCAGCGAAGCACGTAGAGAAACGCAACCGGCTACCGTCGTCTACTTGGGTACGTACCTAGAGCACCCTCTAAGTACGTGACACGCAACCTCCCTCACTCGTTTCACAACGAACACAGCATTGTTAGGAAGATTTGATAATCAGAGTAAAACACGATTAATTTAATTCGGAGAAAAGTTATTAAGAACGAAAGGAAAAAAAAAATTGTCGCGAAACGAGCGACAATACTTTGCTCGGATGGAGCAAAGTATTATCATTTAGTTAAGGGTTGAAAGAAGGCCCATGAATTTTTGCAGATGTTTTCAAAAACTTAAACATTGTGAAATAAGCGAAGGGCCCAAATGACCCATCGTTAGCTTTAACGGTTGCTCAAAAGATCGTTAGCTGACGAGGATTTATTCAATTAAATATTCCATGTAAAATTTTCATATTTTGCATGAAATTGTTATTAAAAAAATGTTGTTTTCGGATGGAACAAAGTATTATCATTTAGTTAAGGGTTCAAGGAAGGCCCATGAATTTTTTCAATTTTTTTCAAAAACTTAAACATTGTGAAATAAGCGAAGGGCCCAAATGACCCATCGTTAGCTTTAACGGTTGCTCAAAAGATCGTTAGCTGACGAGGATTAATTCAATTAAATATTCCATGTAAAATTTTGGATAAATGTTTCGAAGACGTTTTCGACGATTAATTAAATCGAATTCATCGAAAAAACAGTCGGCAATTAATATGTGCGAAATCTTACAAAGAGATTAGATTCCGCGTAATGTATCGATCGACGAATATCGTCCGAGCAAAAAAAAGCCCCGAACGAGGAAAAACTTTTGTCGAGTACCCTCGAAATTTCCTCACGGTCTAGACGACCTTCGTTTATTCCGTCGTCGACAAGGCCAAACCTTCTCGAGGTTTGCGAAACTTTCCGTTTCTGCACTTTTGTGCACTTCGACGTGGCTCGAGCGAAATAAAGGGCGTTCGAGCCAAACTCGGCCAATTAGGTCATGTAAAAGGGTAGAACAATTTTCCTAATTCTCATATTTTCATTCTCGAGTGACAATGGCAAAGTCGCTTTTCGTGTAACACGATCGTCCAACCTTTTACAGTGATTAACGCGAAATAATGCATAAACGTTCACGGATGAGTTATTAACCGAGTCGACTTCCGAATCCGTTCCTCATCGCCTTACAGAACCAAATTACCGCCCTTGAATACGGCTCAAAGTCAAACGCGAAGCTATACAGGAATTTCGCCAGGGATGAAAATAGATTGCTCGTTCGATCCAGCGGCGATCGAGCGATACAGTTTCAAGGTCATCGTGCTCTTGCCTCGTATTTCGCATATCGTGCCAAGAAGGGCCTGAGAAGCTCGACGTGCAGAGAGGGATGTTATAACGCGAGGTTCGCCACAATACAAATAGACGCGAGCTAACGGTTCGTTGATGCTCCAAGGGCCGATCTCGGCTTACTTTGGTTAGTTAGGACGATCGTTCAAGGTTCTTCCATCACGTCAACCGGTGAATCCCGGCCAATGCAAGGCCTGCGCTATATCGGAAATGCGATAGTGTATGCACGCTCGCCAGGGAGGATAACGCACGAGGCAGACCCTGGCCCGGGTCAACGCGGATATATACTATCCCCGCGCCCGCTCGGGGCTGACCCATTTCGCGAGACTGCTTCCGGATTCGTGGCTCCCTTTACCCCACCAACGAAATACATACATATATATATATATATATATATATAGGCGTGAAGTGATGTCGGGCTACGCTGACGCCACTCGAGGCCCTCCTACTTCCGCCCAGCGTGCAAAGGTTCAATGTCGAAAGGTGAAAGCTCAATGTCAAACGCGAAGTATGGTGTGCAACAACCGTTTATACCGTACGTTATATGATTTCTCTGTCTATGAATTTGCTCAGTTTAATTTCTTCGTATGGCGCTAGCACTTAATCGAGAGATGAAAAACGATCCTCGGGGAAGCCAACCACACGCGCAGCTGGGCATCTTTCACCAATGAAAAACATAGGGCGAGTAATATTTTCGAGAGATGATGAAGAGAAATCGCTTTCAACGAATTATTAATATTTATCATAGATGAAAATATATTCTGTATCATTTTGAAATACGTTGTGTTTACTCGTTTCGTGGTTAGTGTAACGAGTAACGCGAGAAGATGAGCTTTCCAATGAAAAATTGAGGCAATTAATTTAAAAAAAAAGAACACGATGGGATATTGTTTCGATGGTATATTTGTATTTTTTATAAACGAAAGGGTATTTCGAATTGTTTGGAAATATTTATATACTTTATTTTTTTATATTGTTTTCCAATTATTTCTTATCAATTATCGTAATTGCATTAAAAATGAAAGGTAATAATTTCGTCGGGCAAAATTCAAAGTTAAATTCACGCTTCGATCGACGGACCGCAGGTCCGGCTTGTTTTAATTGAATTTTTCTTTTAATCGAAAAAATCTGTAACGATGCGATGAATGGGAAATGCGAAATAGTGTTTGTTTTTTTATTCAATGGATGCGAACTATAGAAAATGAAATTCCGATTCGATCGATCACCGCGAGTCTCTGTCATTGTACGATCCGTCACGGCATAATTCCATTTCGAACTTTGCCGAATATACGCGACCAATAATTGATCGTAAATGACACATTGACGAATGGATGCATCGTCTTTACAACTCGCTCGACTTTCGTTCCCGCGGTTTATTCCGCTATTTACCGTATCGTCCGTTAACGCGCGAAAACATTGTCGAAAATGGAATGTCTACAAGTTGTAAAACGAGTTCTACCGATCTTTGTGTAAGAAAAAAAAAAGAAAAAAAAAAAAAAAGAAAAAATTGGTCGAAACGAAGTTTCGAGTTTTTTGTTCCCATCGTCCGAAGAACGCTCGTTACGGCATCCCTCGAGTAGCACCCGAGGGATCGAGGAGGCGTTTCACTATCGCAAAAATAAAGAGAGGCGAGAGGGCCGAGCAAAACGAATTATTCTCGTCTTTCTTTCTTTTTCTTCTCGTATTTCTCCCCCTCTCCCTCTCTCTCAAGTACAAAGGATTAACGCCAAAAGAGTCGCTATATGTACACCAAGCTATATACACAGTTATACAGTAGAAAGGTATCAAGTACAATCTACGAAAGTAGGTTAAATATACAAGGATAAACGTGCTAATATAGTTGAGGTGGTTCGTTACAGTCAGCAGTGGGTACTACTACCCTGTTAAGATCTCTCGAAACTCACCCCACCCCATCGTGCCAACGTTTCCCAGACTACTCTCCAGTACTCGTGGCTAAGACCGCAAATTTGCACAATCGTGGAACGACTGTAGAAAAAATAACACAGGGACGAGAAGATCGGGATTTATGCGAACGCGAAAGAGCTTATTCGTTACGAGTTTTCCCATAATTATATCCACGTAATGAATAATCGATTGGTTCATTAGTCGAAGGTGAGGTAAAAGAATTTTTTCGAAATTCACATCTACACAATGTACAAAATACATATGACATTTAAATTACGAGTTCAATTATTCCTCCACGGTTTTCCTGGCTGAATGATTGATATATGCGACTACATAAAATAAAATATATAACGTGCCGAAAAGGAAAGCAAACAACGACACGCGCGAGCAATAGTGAATCGAACGATTCGACGTACGTCTAATTAATATCCGCTTAATTAACGCGCCGGTGATTTAATTAACCATTGGTAAACACAGGTATTGTCCATTAGCACGTGGAGAAAACAAAGTACAAAAAAACGCCAAGTAAACGTGGAACGGAGTGAAATCGGTCACGGATTGTTTGCGTACGCGCCACAATGGCTATTTGTCGAAGAGTTATTCAGGAAAATATCGAAACATTCCATCCCCAGCGATCGATCCGTGCAACGAAAAATAAATTTATCCCCCGTTCTACACCTTTACCATTACCTTTCTCCCTCCTTGATCCATTTAATAGAAAACTTAGTTACGAGGGCGATCCATAAAAATGGCAAATCCAGTGACTGCAACGTTTTTGTGGGCAAACACCAGTTCGGGATATAAAAATTTAGTTACAATTTCATTTTGCCGAAGCGTACGAGAGATACAACTCGCAATTGTACGCATTAACTGTATACATATGTATATATCTTTATCTATAACAGAAACGCGGAGGTTGTTGTTACCGGGTAGCTCCTGGCGCCGTCTCGCCGGCATGTGTACCATACCGAGACCGCCTGTCGATATACGTTTTATTCAATTGCGCCCTATCGGATTTTCTCAGTTTTCATATATATACATATATAGTATATATATATATAGATGCGTTAGGGGATGGTACCTAACTGGTAACACATGTAGGGGTAGCCACCCTAACGCGAGTGGAATGTTTTTCTCTCTATCTCTTTCTCTTTCTCTCTCATCCCCCTCCTTTCATCTCTCTCTCTCTCTCTCTTTCTCTGTGTGGATACCGTCGAGGTGCCGGAGGCGTACACGCGACGCGTCATGCTCCAGAAGGTGCGTCTACGTCATACGATTATTACCGTGCGATACAAACTGGTTCGAGCTGTAGTACGAAGTTGTTTATTACTCGTACTACGAGTCAATGGTACCTACTGCAAGTGGTCGATTCAAGAGTAAACCTATCGTTACCGTTATTGGCTAAACGAAATTTTGCCCAATGAGATTACGAAGGATAGCTCATAAACTATTACCTGTAAATCATTTAATAAGAATAAAATTTATAATTAACGATTGTAATTTAATTTATGAAATAAGCGTACAGAATGTCAAAGGTTTAATGTTGCGAGCGTAGAACTTTGAAACGATAAATCCAAATACTGAGATACGGACCGTGGGCGAGGAAGGTTGTTGCTCGATTGTATTGTGCGAAAGGTGAATTATATCGCATCTCCCCGAGACTTTGGAACGACTTGACAGTAATTACAAAGCACGAAGGGACTTTCGATAACGCTACATGATTCGCATTGCGTTCCTACGAACGTCTCTTCGAGAGTGTCGCGGATGCTCCCGCGAAGTTCCTTCAGTCGTATCGCATAAAGCCCCACTCACTCTACGATGTGCAAGTGGTATAAACTGTGATATATGTCGGTATGCTTTAAGAATTACACATACCCTTCGAGCTCTATGTGCATGAGAATCTATGACTATGGAAGACTGCGTGTACCTGTAGAATAACGATAACAACTCAGTGACAATAATACTCGAACGACGCAGTCGCGCGATTGAAATTTCTTGAAAATGGACGAAACCTCGCTCGTTGGCGAATCTCTTGCCAAAGTGAAACTACGTAGTTGTAAGATAAGACCAATATTTCATTGAATTTGACAAAATATTTCAACTCGTTACGTATAGAAACTTTTCGAAATGAATCTGTCGATAGAAAATTTTTAAATTCGAAGATCATACTGATTTTGTAGTCGTGTTAAATTTGTGTTTAGTTGATGGTTGTATCGACTGGAAGGTAGGATGAAGAATTAATATATAGAGTGCGAATACATAATGGTATACTTGTGTTGGAATATATGTAACGCCTACTCGCTGAAAGGTCGATGGAGCAATTAGTGCGAAGCCTTGAGCCTCGAGCATATCTGCGCAGAAATTATATATATATATATTTATTGCATATAATTAACCTGTATATATATATATATATATATGTGTATACTAATAATATGCATGAACTAATGAAACGATAACGGAGCACGTTCGCGATTTTCCCGTTTTCATCCTCCGCATCCTTCGTAACATTGAAAGAACTAATGCCATATTACGCGACTCCCACGATCGCGCACCACCTGTTTTTACAATTGCTCTTCAACGATACGAGAATTTAATATTATAATGACAATTGCTCGCGGCATATTTTTCTCCGAGCATCTACGATTGAACGAAATGGGTAAAATTTCTCAATCGATTTATAAATTATTCGAATTAATCGAACCAATCGGCGTACCCGTATAAATTATGATGTTTGCACGACCCCATGAAACGACACGCCCGGAAAAACACGTATTTTTAAACAAACACGATTAATTTAATAAAAAACAGAATCGAATATAGTCGATAGCGTGGCAGACAGCAAGACTGTGTACGATCGACTCGTTTGGCTGCTTTAAATGCAACTGATAAGTCTTGTAACTATTCTCGTATTCCGATATATATTCTGAGATTTCTTGCACAATACCACGCGTGTCTCGATGATTCGATTATGCAAAAGATCGAACATACTCGGAGGAATAGGAGTAAAACGCGGGAAAATTTGCAAAGGCTCGACGCGCCGAGGATCCATTTGAATGAACGTATAATCGAAATCCTTGTTTATCGAACGATCTTTTTTTGCATTATTTTTTTTTTGCACTTTCGTTCACCAGAGGCTTCAAGGTTACGATATTAGCACGACGATATATAATTCTACGATGCGTATGCATGTATGCAGCCAGGAATTTTCTTTTTCCATGAGGGGCGTCCACGCGGGTATGTCAAGTTATATATAAATATATGAATAAATATATCTGCATATGCTTGACACACACCTCGTATAGCTATTTATATATGAATAAAAACTGGTACAATCGAAGATTTTCCCGATTTGCATCTCAAATTTCGTTCAAATTTGTCGATATTCTACAGTTCGCGATGACAAATCTTTTAAGCCGGCGAATCTTTCGATGGAAATTTGAAAAATCTGTATTTTCACGATTTTCTACGCTTCCAAGTCGAAGAGTCTTGCTCAAGTTGGAGCTCTCGTCTTTTCTCGTAATTCTATTTTAACTTTCGATAAAAATGCAGCGTAAATAACTTTGTAATAAAAGATAATAAAATAGGAGATCTAGATTGATTCGTCATGTACGAAAAACATGTTTACAATTTTGTTTTTGGTATCGATGATAGATTCTCCGATATAACAATTCGGAAAAATTGTCGACTCCAAAATTTGATCTCGTGTCATATTTTCATAGAAAAAAAGAATCTAGCGAAATCACGAAGTGATTTTACAATTTTTATATCTCAAGCTGTGCGACATAATCGAATTTGAATATCAGATCCGAGATCTTCGCCGGAAAAACTTTTAAATTTCATTCGTTTTGATTCGTATGATAAAATTTGTAATATTACGTCGATGCATAATGTCGTAGGGACAAGTCGGGGCAAAATTTGTATCGATATCGGAGTATATTGCCTACCATCGCATGCATATACATGAACGATACCGCAGGCTCGTCGGTCCTGAATATACACACAGCCGGAGGCGTTCGAACACACCTACTCGTGACGATTGTCATAATGATAAAAAGTTATCGGCATAATTGAGTAAAACTATACAGAGATTGAAGAAAAAAAAAAAAGAAAAAAATCACACTGCCACAAGTAGCGATAATTGAGACGAGAGGTTCGCGTTTTGCTGCATTTAATAGGAATATAATAGGAATATAATGAACGTGGCATGTCGAATGCAAGAAGAAGGAGCCAGCCGAGCGACTCGGCTCCAGCGAAACAGCCGGAAATACGTAACGTTTTACATTCGGTTTAGAGTCTTTAATTTACCAACGCTCAGCTTTTCAGCATTAATATTTTTTCGCAAATATCGAAATGATCTTTCGACGTTTTTTTTTTCTCTCTTTTTGTTTTCTTCTTCTTCGTTCAATTAATTATGATTTTACGAAAAGAATGAATGAGCAAAGATTTCGCAATCGATAGATAGAGCGACGTTATACAACTGACGCTCGACTCGATTAATTCCAAGGAAAAAAAAGAATATTATACCGAGAAGAGAATGGAAGGCAGATGAAAGGAGATGGGAGAGGCATCAGAGACGTGGCATGACGTCGAAGACGATCAAACGCAAACGTACCAACGGTAATCCGGAAAATGGGATTTCGTGGAAACGATAGGGAAACGTCAATTTTTGACATTTACGTGTGTGTTAGCGATCCCCCTATCTCTCTCTCTCTCTCTCTCTCTCTCTCTCTCTCTCTCTCTCTACGGGGAAGCTTCGCGGAAGATTGAAAAATACCCTCGGTCCAACTTCCACCAAAACGCATCGATGAACAATTTCGCGACTAGTCGATCTCGAATCTTTCACGAACAAAGCAAAGTATTACGCGCGTACGAGTGAAATCGAGTGAGACTAATTGAATGTTTCAAGCTGTTATCAGGAAAAAAAACGTCGATAAAGTCTCAATGACGGTACTCGTCGTTGATTGCTTCTCGCAGATTGATTTAAGTCGTGCGCCGAACGTTTATTTCTTTAAGTTATTGAAATAATAGTGAACGTACGATAAACTCGAGACGTAATATATTAATGAATATGCATAATTGTCAGGTCATAGAAAAATATACGTCCGTTTCGCCTCGCACGGGCGTTAACCAATGATATTATCGAGCAATGCGATACGCAGAAAGAAAGAGCAAGTACCTACGCGGGAGAGACAAACTGCGCAACAGGCAATGCCCTTTCTTCGATCGAGAACCTTGAGATTTTCGAACCGCACGTATCGTCAATTATCGTTCATAAATATAACGAAGGAATTTCATACTCGACGGGGGTTCAAGATTATTTATCGAATAATGCTCGGACGTATCGAAGATTCGCTCAATTTTCCCCGGTGTACATATAAATATACCACATATATATTATATATATATATATATATATATATATGATAATAAGCTCAATTAGATAAAGAATTATTTGTTTGGACGTGTCGTTATACGATTATGCTCTCGTTAATTGGATATTCTCTTGAGACATACGCGCCGGTAATTACGGAGATATTGTAAGCCGGATTACGGGAAATATATATCCGTATGTCCGTATGTGTATAACGTATCATCGATGAAATATCCGCACGATGTATCGTTAACGAGAAACACGGCGTGTGACTTTGCATCGCATTTACATTTATATATACGCATATTATAATAATAATAATAATTACCATTATTATTTATCATTTAGTATTAAATTGTATCATGAATCACGCACAAGATAAAATAGAATGTGAAAGCGGATCTGGATACACGTGCTCGATATACGAATGCATCGTCGTTGTGAACATTGTTCCATTTAAATGTGTCGCAACGATCGTTCGATATTTGATTCGTAATATAGCGAGAACGTCGGAGGACACGCACCCTTTCGCGATCGTACGAGCGAAGTAACATTATTACGAAGGTGTGCAAGAATTTCTAACAGCTAGGAATTTCGAAGTACGGCGTGTTTAATATTGAATTTGAAGTTTCGAATTTCGAAGGAACGATCGATAATGCTAATAAGGGAGAACGTATTTACGACGATGTCGAGTTCGAACCGGCTAACGTATCGAACGATAAATAGATCGCGAGAACCGTAGGAAGGAGGAAAGGTTCCGATCTAACGCCATACACTTCCGAGATAACCGATCTCCGGTATCAAGGACGTGATTGACAATCTGAAAGTAAAATCGTTCAATTACGAAGTAGAGGCAGCCTGTAATAAAGTTTTACGGTACGAACATAAATGTTTTCGCGCGAATGACGAAACGATCGTGAAAATATTAAGGACGTAAATTGGGACACGCGGTGACCGTATGCGCCGATCCTCGTAAATTATCGACCCGTTAATTGATATCTCGAGTATTTCTTTTTCCTCCGAAACGTTTCGGTTCTGGAACGTGACAGGCAGATGTTTCTTTTTTTTGGTGAGCCGATCGATCATTAATGATGAATATAATGTGGGTAAACAAATTTGCTTCGCGAGATATATAGTATTTCCTTATTCGTGGATCGATTATTCGTTATCAATGGAAAAACAATGAAAATTTCGTACCACGAACGAAAGTCCTCGAGGAATTTAATTCGTCGAGATATACAAAAGCGATCGAGGATCGTCGTGATTCGAATTTTGTATTTTTCAGGTAAAAGTGACGAAGAGCTAAAGCGCATGAAACTTTTGCACAATAAAATTCACACTTGGATAAATAAGTTTCGTGGAAACGCTCGATTCATCGTGGCATTTCTCATGCTCGAGGGAAAAAAACGACGAAGCGACTATTACTTAGTTCGACTCATTTCGTCCCGAGTTGTAATTATATATTTTTAAAAAACAGAAGAAGAAGAAGAAGTAGAAGAAGAAAAATTGCGGTCGATTAACGAAGATGCCGTCTTGCATAAAACGAAGAATTTTATTCCGTCTGTCTAACGAGGTACCGGAATCTATATTTAACGATATTAAGTACGGGAGTATTTGCGATATTTTTCTTTCCCCGATGCGTCAGTCGTTTTTCCCCGATTTGGAAAGGGCGTCGATACGAATATAAAAGTATTCGAGGTATCGCGTGAATAAAAATTAAGGAAAAATTCAGAAAAAAATGCGATCGTAAGAGGGAATACCGCGAGACCGACGATGCCGAAGTAAAATGCGCGTAACGCAGTGAAGAATCATCGGGTGTACCTCATCACCGAGCGATGAATATTTTCCAATAAAATTTTCATTTTTTTCCATAATCGTTCGGAAATCACGCGCAGAACTTTTTTTCTTTTTTCCTTTGGAACCCGCGACACGTATCTGGACTTCCACGATCGTAAATTTGTATCATGCGGCTTGGAGACACGTGGGGGGTTTTTTTTGTTACGCCGATTATCGTCCGGATGGACATAGGAGATACAAAAAAACGAGTTTCTCGTGTTATTTGTCGTTCACTCTCTCGACTTTATGACGTATCGCACGGATAAACCGCGATGATGTACAATCCAATTTTTTGTTGCTTTTTTTCGTTGTCTTCTTCCACTTTTTTTTTTAAAGCAAATCCCGATCTATCGTCGAATCGCGTGATTTGACTTTGGCGCGGAATTCAGAAACGCGGAATTCTCGACCGTCTCGAATCGGTTGATAATAAAAATGGTGAAGGCGCTCGATCGGAACCGTGACCTTCGGCAATGCGTATTGAAACGGAGAGTGAACGTAACTATAACACGGCGCGTGTATACGACGTATTAGCGCGATATTTCCGTGGATCGCCGGTGACGACTGAAAAATTAAGTCGCACCTGGGCGATATGATTAATCGCTCTGTTAACAATTGTCGCCTTTCGACGATTGCGTAATCGTCGTTGTTTTGAATGAAATCGGTTCATTGTTGGGATATTCGTGACCGCGACTTTGAAATTTAACGAACGAGATCGGAGATTATTCGCCTCGCGGAGCTCGTAATATCGTCATATTTTTCTCATTTTCTCGAATTTTTCTTTATCACGCGCGTACGACTCGTCGAAAATTTACGACTCTCCGAAATTTGAATTATCATCCGTCCAGAATTGTATCGACGACGTCTCTCGCGATTTCTCGCTTTTTTGGAAATACAACTATCCGCTGCAACGAATCCTTGGACGAGGGGATGATTTATTTACTAAGTTTAATAAAAAATGCACGCGACGGAATTACTACGCCAATTTTCTTATCGATAGTCAACGTTTCGAGTAATTCGAGAAAATCGTTTAACGAGTCGATCTTTCCGAAATCGACGCTCTTTGCACCGTGTCGAATACGCTAGAGTGAAGTTGAAGTGTAAAACAACTATTCGAAACATTCGCGAAATCGAATTTGCCCGATAGAAATTATTTCATTGTTCGATCGCGAATCAAGGATGAAGATTCACTCCAAAAGAACAATATATTTCCCTCGATACGGACGTATCTACATCGTTAAAACGCGCGATAGACGCACGGATAATTGTAATTAGTAGCAGGTAAAGATCAAAATCGTATTTTTAATCATCTTCCCCGTGTAACGTTTTTTATTTTTGTTTTTTTTTTTTTAATTGATTGCTGTCAGCAGATTTATTATATCGATTCACGATCTTTCCGGTATCTTTTCTCTCTTCCTTTAGTCCCGAGTGAATATCGTTCGGTAATATTCGCGGCAAGATAATGTAAAATATTTATGAAAAAAAAAAAGAAAAAAAAAAAAATCACATAAAGGTAAATCTAGATTTATAGGCGTCGTTAATACTCGCGCGAGTCGTCAGTTCTTACGTCTCTCGACCATCGAAACATACAGACACACATACACACGTATATTAATAACACCGTGACGATAATACGCTCGAAATGACCGAGGGCGATGACAATAATAAAACGCGACTTTTTAGACTTCGAAAAACACCGATCGCGAAAAAAACGCTGAAAAATAATAAGAAGAAGAAAAAAAGAAAAGTAATAAAAACGAGACGCGTAGTATACACGAATATTTTTGTAACCATTGATTTATATGAATCGTGAACATCTTTTGAACCATCTAAAAGTACAAAAATACATATGTTCGTATGTTTACCCTACGTCGAAACACTCGCTCTCCCCGCCACCCCTCTAGCTCATTAAGATCAAAAATGGCGATCGAAACGATCTACCGAAGCTCGACTATCGTCATTGTCCCACCTTTCGGCTCGTGAGATCAGGAAGCGCGTTCGTGATACTACGTTATGCGTATCGAGTTTTGCCCGTATGTACGAGAAGAAAGGGTGGGGGTAAAAAAATCGTCGAAGGATCGAACTCGCCGTATGAAAGTCAACACCTATAAACGGAACGGCTCGTTTGTTTCTTATCCTCCCCCACTCGAATGTCTAACGCGCTAGTGACTCGTTAGCGGGCGATAAGTGACGATCGACGTCTCGATCGAGCCTCTTTTAGATCGCTCTGCGGAATCGCCACGCGGAGTTCCTCGCGAACGATTTTTCTACGGATAGTTCGTTCGATCGCGGAAGTTTTCTTGTTTTTGTTTGTTTGCCGTTTTTTTTTTCATCTCTCATCGATCTCTCGTACTTTTGGCTTTTTCTTCGGTGTTCGACGTTTATTTTGTAACTTTTTTCTTCCATCTTCATTACGCCCGATTTATTTACCGTCGAGATCGAAACGCGAAGTTCGAAAGTGATAGCGATGTTGTACCTGCGCGCGCTCACCCTCGCGATCCTCGTCGTTCTCGCACGATGCGATCTTCAGCTCAAATTACTTCACGTGGTAAATACTTCGAGAGATATTTTCGAATTTTCTTTTATTCTCGATATTTTACATTCTTTTTGAGAAAGTTTTGTTCTAAGTAAAAATTGTCGGAGTACTTTAAACATCGACGAAGCGTCGAAAAATTTGTTTTAGAGCAAAAATGGCTACGAGTTACCGAAAAGAAATATCGTTTAACGTCGTCAGCCGATAAATTCGCGAGTAAACTCGCCACTCGAGTGTAAAGCGAAAAAAGAAGGATTTCTTTTATTTTTTTTTTTTTTTGCAAACTTTAACGGAGTGGAAATGATTCTTATATTAACAAATTTGTTTCGTTCTCCGAAGCTCTTTCGTCACGGTGACAAGGTGCCGCATCGGGAGTACCAAAATTATCCGAGCGATCCACATCTAAATCATTCTTATTATCCGATCGACAATGGAGGACTGACGAACGTAAGTATTCGCGACGAAACGACGATATTTTTTGTTCTGAAATTTAATTTTTTTTAATCTCAAGGTCACAAAAGTATCGATCATTATCGGAATTCATTATCGAAGAGCAAATGTGCTTATATTTGTAAAATATGGGTACAGGGTGAACGAGTCGATTTTTTTTTCTACGAATAACACGGGCAATTAACAATTATTAACGAAGAATAAAAATAAAGAGCAAATCGACAATTTTGGCTAATTGAACAAATGAAATTTCATTAAAATTTCGATTAATGTTATTTTGTTTTATATAAACGACGATGGATATAAATTCGAAAAGAAGGAAAAAATAATCAATGTTTTTCGCATCGTTGTCGAGCCGGTATGAAATGGCGAAGGAAGCTCGCGTAACTCTCGAATATGCATGTATTCATTAAGAATAAACACGCGAGACATCCAACGAGAGTCTCAATGTCGCTCATCCTCTTATATCAAAGGTTCTTTAACCCCTTCGTCGTTGCTTGACAAGATATACACACGAGATGATTATCCGCATTAATTAACTTCGCGGACCAATCTATGTACATATATAAATAACACAATTTTCTTACTTTTTCAAACTCAATAAGGTGCCAAATTATGAATCTCTCGCGTATTTTATGTAAACACGGTCGAATTTGGGCTCGATAATCGAAAAAAAAACTATTACCTACGACAAAATTAATCGATTTGATATTTTGCTGTCTAAATCGACGATTACATTTTTGTTTATCGCTAATTAATTAATATTATCGACAAAAATATATATATAAAGAATATTTGGTTATCCTCGAATTAGGAAGGAAAGCAGCGAGAGTACAAAATCGGTATGGTTTTACGAGAGCGATACGATGAACATTTCGGACCGATTTATCGTCCGTCTATGATTTATGCTCGATCGACCGAGGTTCCGAGGACTCAAATGTCTCTGCAACTCGTGCTAGCCGGATTATTTCCACCCTCGGACGCTCAAACGTGGAATTCTCATCTACCGTGGATACCGACCTCAACCTTCTCTGTCCCCGTGGAACAGGATTATCTACTGTTTCCACACTATTGTCCACGGTAAGTGGTTATATATACGCATAAATGTAAATGCATTTGATATATATATTGTTAGTGCAGTTAGGTCCGTTTCCATTACGTGGCTTTAGTGTCATTGAGACGATCGTACGATTTGCACAACCCGTTTTAATCAATGTCAACGTAACCTTCCAAATTCTCGGCCATATTTTTTCTCGAAGATGCTTAACGCTTGGGTCAAAAGGAAAGCGTACGCTTTTGCAGAATTAGCTTGCACAGGTGTTTATACTTCGCTTTTTCTCCAAACGTTCGTCGTCTTCGAGAATTTCTTGGTCAAATATTTTGGCGCGAAAACAATCGTCACGCCAGCCTTGATACGGTATAATTATTTGTCATAAATCAGTTTGCTAACAGAATGAAAATAGAGAAAACGTATTAATACTTTGTCAGGTACGTGGAAGAGTACAAGCGACATTTGAAGGATAACAACGTCCAGGCAATCGTTGGCAAGTATAGAAAGACCATGGACTATCTAACTCACCATACTGGCAAGCGAATCGAGACCACGTCCGCGGTATATTATCTCTACAATCTCCTCAAGGAAGAGGTACGTAATTTATCCGTCCCGCGTTACTCAGAATAATACAAATATCACTTATGATCTGTTCTAGAATATATTTCTAAAGCGCATAAGCTGTTTGAAAAAAGAACCATCCAGTCTTGGTTTCGTTACGATCTAAGCTTTATTTCAAGTCCTGGTAGCCAATCGTTTTCATTTATTTTCATTTTATTTACGAAAGTAGGATAGCCAAATAGCCATTCTCATTTAGTACGCATTTTTTTTTGTGGCAAATTATAATTTTTGAGTCTAAGACCACAATGTGGATAAATTTTGTACTTGGTATGTGGCCCATTCCCTCGATAAGACACGATCGATAAGGTACAGGTGCACGATGCTATTGACCGATGCTATTTCGAGCAGCGACGAATCGGATTTGCTAATTATAATATATTCATCTCGATATCACCGACAGGCTGCACAAAACTTGACGCTGCCCGAATGGAGCCAAAGCGTATATCCAAATCCAATGAAGGAGATAACGGCTCTTGATTTTCATCTGCGCTCATCCACGAAGTCTCTCAAGCGTATGAACGGAGGTAAATTATTAAAATGTATTTTTAATCGAACGTTCTTGTTATAAATAAGAACGAGATGAATAAACGTTACAATTATAAAAGTAGTATCATCCTCGTAATGGCTCTTTTCATATTACAAATCTGTCCTGGGAGAAAACTCAAACATAAATGGTTGAAAATTTATTTCTAACTATCCAAAAGTCTAGTCCTTTTTATAATTCTGATCGACAGGAATGTTGTTGAGAAAAATCACCGAAGATATGATGGATCTGCGCGACGAGGGGCTGAAACCTGCCGAGAGAAAAGCATTTCTCTTCGGTGCGCACGAGGTAAACATCGCGGCGCTATCAAAGACCCTTGGCATCGACGATCCTGTTATCCCCGCTTACGGTTCGACGATAATACTCGAGACGCTCCAAGACAAGGCAAATCGATACTACGTTAAAGTGAGTCTCGACAAAATTTATCCCTAATTTACAACGTGATTTTGAAAATAACGGAAAATAAAATTCTATTTTCTATTAATAATAATTACTTGAGAAAAAGCTGTAGGAGTCACAAAAATAAGAACGTTTGTCTCATTAGGTGATTCTATGGACCGGAGTAACGGAGAGGCTGATAGTCCAAAAGTTACCCAAATGCAGCGAGGTGTGCCCGCTCGAGGAATTTCTCGACATAACGAAGGACGTTATGCCGGACAACGCCGAGTACAGATGCACACCTAGCGAGAGAGACGTCGAGAGAGAGTCCGAGAGACGAAAGAAAATATCGTACAGAGGGCAATCGTCGTTTTCATCGTCTGCGTCCAGTCCAAGACGAGACATCGGATATCGAAAGCTCAGTTTTGCGATAGCTCTCGTTGCCCTCTTCAATTGCATCAATTCGTGATAATTTTCACATAGCATTATCAACCTCGCCACAAATCATCTAGCCGTAAAATCCAAAAACGTCGCCCTACATAGGTACATAGAAAGCTCCTCCTCGTATCCTTTATACATATTACTTTAACTACCAAGATATTTCGAGTCTGGCGGAAATTCGACAAATCTCTTGCCAAATTATTCGACAGCGAGTCGATAGCTTTGTTTATATGTGTAAAAAAATAATGATACGATAACACGTACGTATCGTAGGTACTGTAAACGCGGCGAATGCAAAAGTAATTGCCAGGGATGATGGAAATTATTGAGTGGCGGAGAAGCGTTAACCGTTCTCGGTCTGGATCGATAAAGGACGCTTCTATTTTTCACGAGTGAGGTGAACGGTTCAAGAACCTCGTTGAACCTCGCGTATTAAACCGATAGCATAGATACGTGAGAAACTTTTGGATAATAAAAACATGAGAATGTATCGGGCAAGCTCGCGTTTCGTATGGTGATTATCGCTTTTATTTTCTCGAGCCTCGATGCCACGAAACGTTTTATGCATTTATATTTGCGCGTATACCTTTACACACGTGTATAGGGAAAACACCTACGGATTATGAGGACATTGTGCGAAACCCACGTACGCAACAGGTGACGCAAATGCGAGATTACTTTGGCATAACAATGCTGCTCTTCCGTTGTCGTGCATTTAACTCTCTTTCTCTTTCTCTCTCTCTCTCTCTCTCTCGGCAAAAGCTTCTCTCAACGCAAAGCTCCGAGATAATGGCTTTCTACCTGAAAGGCTTATCTCACGTTGGTGGGGGGAGGGGTTTAAGGCGAGAATGCGAAATTTTCTACCGAATAATTGGGGAAGAATATGAATCGCGCGTTTATCACACGGATCGGAATAAAATGAGCCGTAGCTATTCCGCGCACGTATTTCTCCGTCACTTTAAAAAATCATTGTTTTCATCATACCTCTAAATAGTTTACGTATGAAAATCTGACGATATCGTTGAACCTGATAATCCTCACTTGTAAATCTATTTTCTACGAAAACGATTATTACGATTTTAACAAGGGATAGACGTTCGACCAGTTACATGTTTTTTATAGACTCGTAGCATTCGTTATTATATCGGCCATGATGACATTAGAAGCGAGGACGATTCTCAGATTGTAAAAATGACTTTAGCTATTCGTTGTAAATAAAGTTTGTAAGATTTAGTTTGTATGTATCATTGAACGATGGGCAATGTATAACGCATTAGTTTGCAATTGTATTTGACTTATTGCCCATATAAGATTCCATTGCGTATCAGGAATGATCGATCATCGAGCAATTTTGTTCAATGCAATTAATGTTAGCGTTGGCGTTGTATGGCAAAAAAATTATGTTTCATTCTTGAGTTAGGCGTTAGAAATATAATTATATCGGCAATGTTTCAGAAAAAGTGTTTACCTTGCGTGAAAAAAAATGAAATTGATGCCAACGATAATTTAACTGAAATGTATGCAAACCAAACAGTATAATGCACAAAGGCCATCTATAATAACGTAACAGTCTCAATTAGGTCATTATGTATAACGAGTTTTTTTTCTCCACCTCGCAAATATACACGTATCAATTACGAGTAATTGTTAAGAAATCAATCATTATTGTTTCAATTTTTACAAATACCGATGCTCCGTGAAGTATAAATCATGGTACTAAGGCCGAACGTATACTGTATTTACCGACACAATTTTCTCCTTATTATCTCGAACAAGAGCCTAGTTTAGTATTTTCAATTTCAGTATCGATGAAAACAAAAGAAATGATAATATAATGGTAAACGTCCGAAGTAACAGACACGAGGGATTATGTTTCTTGAAATACTTAAAATATTACGACTTTTAATAATAAGAAAACAAGCGTTTCGTTTAAATGGCGGGAAACGCGCATAAAAATTCCGTTCACTGATATTCCTGAATAAATGACGTATTTAAAACAAAAGACTCACCAACTCGATGCGTCGAGAGAATTTTCAACCTCCGTGTATATTATAATTCGCAAATTTCCCGATACGAACGAATAAATCATCACCAAACACTGTTTTCACTCCGAGTGCGCCACACTGACGGATCTACGCGCACAAAATGGCCGCGATTAAGCATCTACGAAAATTTCTCACCGTTTGGAGATGGCGGGCGTTTAAGGTGGATATTCGGCGCGTCTCGGATGAGCGAATATATACATCAAGATACTGGAACAGTCGAGGAACGCGCGTGGTCTAGCGCATTGAACGCGCCGGCGAACCTCGACCGATGCAGCAACCCGCTACGCCGTGTTACGTCGACGACGATCGCTCGGCAACATTTTACGATCCTTCTGTGTGTCTCTCTCGTTTCTCAGCTCGGCCGAGTCAGTGGTGAGGCGAGAGAGCACGGAGTACTGACTAGGCATTGCTTGAATTTTAGACGACGCATACGCATTCGACCTCTCGCGTCCTTTACAATCCATAAATGTATATCTATATTTACGCGCGATAGTAAACACCGGACTCCCTTGCTCTCACTTACTAGACGCGTGTGTGATACGATCACATACTGCACGTAACCTCCCAGGAGAAACTCTCGTAACGCGGATTCTGCAAAACGTTCATCGCGAGACAACCGGCACACGATACGACCTAACAACGCAACTTTGCGCGATTACATCATAACCCGCTCCTGTAACGGACGCGCTTGTTGCATTCGTACGCGATATACGGCCTTGAGCTTTTGTATTCCAAAAACAAACGTTTTTTTCCGCCGCCGTATAATGCGAGACGTTACAATAACTGTATAAGCCGGAGACGAATATATCGTGAGTCGAAAACTCGTTGTAAACTAATTATCTTAACGACTGGCAAAAGTTCTATTCACAGGTCGCTTTCTATGCGGTACTTTATCTATACTGCACATCGCGTTAGATCGAACACCGTCTGAATCGGATGCCTTATCGAGACAGACGATGCGTGTTTTAGTTCCAATTTTTGGAAACCGGAAATCGCACCTTCGCCCTCTATAGGCTCAACTGAGCACTGCATTGTGAAAGTGATTTACCATTGTTTTACATTACCCGTACAGGGTAAGCTGTTATCTACAGTCGTAGTCGATATGTACAGTTTCTGCTTAGCGATATTCTAGTCTTCTCGAAAAATTAGAAGTACTTTGGACGGACGCATCGCCCGAACGTGTTACAAAAAGGCGATAACTATAACGAAAATAAAACGAAAATATGTGAAATGCGTACGGTACTTATTTCTCTCTCTCTTTCGCTCTTTCATAACTGCAATATGGCGCTCTTTCTTACGGATAGAGAGATAGAACTAGGCACCGCTATGAAGGAAAGAGAAAGGAAGATATACGCCGTTTTTTGGAATACTCTCGTCACGTTCCGATGAACTGCGGGAATGAGACAGCAGCATTCTCGCCCCGTACAGCGGTGACTCCTAGCGGAGCACGCGCGCACTTTCTTTCGCGAGGCTCGCCTTGCATTCCATTGCCACCGTTGCCACAGTCCGTCAGCCGTTTTACAGAGTAGGAGACGTTCGTGTCCGTGTTACCGCCCGCAGCTGTGTTTGCTTTTGGACTCACTTTGGAACTTGGTGTTTAATCGCTAAAAAATACGTGAGAAAACATGTCTGCCAGCGGTTCCGGATCGAAGAAACAAAAATTGAACAATTCGTCGAGCATTGTGTGCAACGGCACGTCTATCATGCATAATGGGACTCATCACATTCGTAATCCTGTGATCGTGCAGCCCGAAATGGCTTTCTACTGCTTTGACGTCTTGTACTCTCAGTTGCATCAACTCGATCCACCGAAATCACCAAATTTCAGCAACGAAGCATTGTAAGTTGCTAACCATGACATTCAAGGACAGTGTCATATATTTTGACCCCTATTTTGACCCTTGAAATCCACTCGTAACGGGCGACTGTCTTTGTTACGATCACCTTATCGTGCGCTGCTGCCTCGCCATCTTACTCTGCATTGTCTCTGTCCTTGTCGCTCCCTCGCCCTCCCCTCGCCAGTACCAGCTGTCGCACGCGCGCAAACGTCCTCGATGTATCTGCTTTGTTTGATATTTTTAATATGATTTGTTGCGTAGCCTCGATCGCGCGTGGATTGATGAGCAAAAAATATCCTATGTATTCCGATAAGGAATGCTATTTGCTCTTTTATCGATCGAGTATCGATCTAAATGATGCTTTCTACAAATAGATTGGATGTTGCTGTGACAACTTTCTCTTGTAAAAGGATAAGTACACTTGCCCCAGAAGAGGTATTCCAAATTTTAGGTTGATTTTGTTTAAATATTGAAAAAGCTTTGATTTTTCAACGTAATTTTCCATAAAATGTTTGACGCACTTCGTTCTTAAGGAAAAAATTAAGCTTATAAATATTCTCAATTATTGTTTGCCTTTACTTTGAAATTTCGATACGAAAAAGGATAATAAAAACACTTCTACACGTTCCATCTTTTGTAAACAATTCTTCTTAATCGACATGCTATATCAATTTCTATAATAGACGGTATTGCAGAATAAAACTATTTCTTAAACCCCTCTAATAAGCCTCATGAAATTCCCAACGAGCAACAGATTTTCGACCTTCCTTTTGACGTGGGGAAGCTATGATCACCACCGATGATGAATACTAGAATGTAAGAAATATTGATACAAAAATTTCTTGTTTATCGAAAAAAACAACTAAATTCATCGTTTTCTCATAGAATCAAACGAAAATGTTGAGGCTATCGTCCGATCTGGTCAAAACATTATCCATACATGCGAGTTTTAAGACGGATGGATAAAATGTATCTCTTTATACGAAATAATCTGTTTTTTATATAGACAGAGAACATAGTTGTAGAAGTATCGAAAGTGTATGGTTTGCAGCCCTCTGTTTGTCACATGGTCGATTGGCAAGGACATGCGACTGAGAGGCTGCATCGGGACCTTCAATGCCATGCATTTGCACGTTGGTCTGCGAGAATATGCGGCTACCAGGTAAAAATCCACATTTTTCATTGACATTTTCGTCGCTTCTGACAATAATCGCGATATTGGATTTCTCCTAATAAAGATATTCGTTTTTCTTCTTTTACAGCGCCTTCAAGGATTCCCGCTTCAATCCAATCACGAGAGATGAATTGCCGCGACTACACGTGACCGTATCGTTGCTCCGGCACTTTGAAGACGGAGCTGACTATCTGGACTGGGAACTAGGAGTGCATGGAATTCTTATAGAATTCCACAATGAAAAGGGCAATAAGAGAACCGCTACTTATCTGCCTGACGTAGCAACGGAACAAGGTTCGTTCAAAGATTAAAAACAGTGAATGAAAAGCCACTGACTAAATTATTACGAATGATGAAACGAATATTTTTCGTGCCCACTCTTTTTCAGGGTGGAACCAGATACAGACAATAGATTCACTGCTGCACAAAGGCGGCTTTAAGGGACTCGTAACGCCCGATCTTCGGCGTAGTCTCAAGCTCAAGCGGTATCAAAGCGAAACGATCACCGTAAGTTATCACGACTACATGACACATTGGCAAAATGGGAGATGCTAGCAGACGGCCTGGAATCCTTCGCGGGATCCTATGCCTCACCTTTCCCCAATTTCCGTTTGTTACAACAATACCGTACCAAGCGATACACGGTCGTATTCGCAGTGGTATCACGGCCAACAAAATAACCGTTTAACGAGTGAATCAAGAGGTACGACGATAATCGAGACACGTCATGATCCTTCCATCGTACGAACTGTGCAAATGTTGCAGCATCAGGCCATAGCGCCGATTGAAAATTATCCACCATATTGGTGGGATCGCGCAAGTAACTCGTTACTTCCGACGAATTATTATTCATGCGTACAGCCTTTGCCTGCCCAACGTGGCTCCGATCACGAGGCTCGTTTTGGCAAATGACATTGGCGGCTGTTACTTGCCACCTTTCGATGGTTGAAATGGTGCCTCTTACAATTTGTATGTACAATCATACGTATTTTTCCCATTAAAACTACTTACGGAACTTCCTGAGAATCCGTAGAGATATTAACTTTTCGGATCTTCGCCCGATGATCTCTTTCACTTGGACAATTCGAATACCGAACGCGTTCTCGTTGATACGATCGACACTAGACACTCCTTACGGTCAGCGTGAGAAAACACTTCTTATCGTTGCATAGCTTCCCGTCGTTATCATAGTTCAAGTAGAACTGATGTTTTGAATCTTGGAAATAACGCCGGCTGATGAAAACCGAATTTGTTCGTTCCATTCCCCCTTAGGATTCGGGATCATCTCTCATCGCGATGCTCCCAGAAATTAAAACAAAATAAAAGGAAGTAACATACATGAATTCTCAATCGAGGATTTCATTCTTTGTGCGCTTATCGCCAATGGTTAATTAGTAAAAAAAAATCGATTTAATAGTTAATATTTAACTTGTTGACATTTCTTTCCGGTAATGATACGATGTGTTACGTTCGACATTAGATTATTTCGATTTCGATCGGATTCCATAATGTCGTGTGTTCTATGTCAAGATAAAATTAATATCCAGCTCGTGTAAATATGGCTTGTTAAATACAAAGTACACGATTTTACGTCATGAAATTTCGATTTGACGATTTATTTTCGGTTTTGTTCTCAATAATATGCTTTGGAATTTATACATTAGCACATTTGCTTTGATTTTTATGAGAGGAGGGAAGTAAAAAAAAAGAGAGAAAAAACAATGCACGTTATAGTAGACAATTTACGGTACAGTAACGTTGCTACGTATATAACTTTCTCGGGAAACTTATAGTTTTGCGAAGATTGTAGAAAAATTCGACGTAGACGAAAAACAAATTTTTTAATTCCCGGGTTCGGATCTGTGCTGTAAATAAGAGGGCAACGTTCTGCTACCCGACTATTCAACTGTATTCATTACAATGATAATGTAGCTGTAAGATACTAAAAAAAGGCAACAAAACAAAAAACCATTGACGATCTCATTGTGATTTTCATTGTTGGGTGAGTTCGAAGTTATTGTCACGAAGTTTTGAGATGGGTGGACCGTTAATTCCGTTAAAAAAAATAGTTCGCTCTAGGCTTATGCGATTTCATTCGATCCTAAAATAAAAAGATTATGACCAAAATGCCAAAAAATGGTTTAGCAATGGAAAAGAGAGGAGCGCGCTCAATGCACGCGCGTCCTAGATAAAAAAAACTATATTCAACGCCTTCGACGATTTAAATGGATTGTTTAGTTGAACGAAAGAATCTCGCCGTAGAATGAAAGAGATAAATAGAAATCAAATTGCAAGTACAATGTCGACCCGAAGTTTGCCGATACCACTGTTAATGTACTTTAAAGAGAAATAGCATCTCGTGCCCATTGATCACACGGATATTAAATGAAGAAAACAAAGCACGGTATCTGGCAGAATATCGAGATTTAATAACCAGTTTTATTCATCCGTGTTTCAATTTGCTTGCTTTACTTAGATTGCCCTCCCCATCCCCGGCTCGACCGTAGCTGGTTTCGTTCACTGCCAATTTATCCATTGTTGTAACGATCTATTATATTATCTATATATAAAAACATTGATAAGAATAAAGGAATTGTGTTGTTATTTTTTTTTTGTTGATTCAAGTTATCGTTACTTATCTATGACTATTTACGCGACTGCGTTATATCGCTTTCTCAGATCTACCAGTTAGACACGAGCCTCGTTGAAAAAAAAAAAAGAAAACAACACATTAAACTGCCAATAAGATAGTTAATTATGGCTTTAATTTACGCGCACCAATTAACGAATCGTACGCATCGTCCTTCTCTTACAAGACTAGGATTGACCCGTGAATTGATCGGAGAAAGTTACACTCATTAGGTCGATGGAAAGGTGCAATGTTCTTTTCGTTTTCGTCATTTCTCGCTCACAGGCGATAAACAATATTTGCTAACGAATTTAACGAACCGAATTAGAGACAGGATATTTACGACACGACGAAACGTATTGTGCCTACATGAATAATGAATATTCGATTATCAATTAAATGTAAACTAAATTTTACTAGATATAGTAAATATATGAATATTACACACACACACACACACAAACCCACACCAACACAATTCAAACTATGACTGGGATTTTTTTTGCATATAGCTGTAACAAGTAACAAATTAACATATAGCACCATATATCACAGAGAAAATGAGAGAATAAAAACATTTTATATTGTCATTGTAAATTTTACTAACCCATTCTTATAAATACATTTTCGATCTATGCTCCGCCCGAGCAGCCGATCAGTGCAATCTATGATTTATGAGATTTACATGAGAACAAATCGATTTAAAATAACAAAAAATGCCACGAATAAAGAACTTTGTTCTTTACTCGCTAACTTTATTCAATTCTACAGTTTCACGCTCTTCCCACTTGCCTTGTAACTTACAGTTTAATTTGTGTAGATATTCCGTCTCTACATATGCCATATACCCAGCTGCTACTATCTGTATGCATGCTAATATTATTGGAGTTTTTCCCATTCCCCCCATTATTTTCGCCCACAAATTATAAGTTCCTTTGAAGTCTTTCCAATGAGGTATCGGATATGTTCCATAACGAAGCGCGAACTGCGAGTGTAAAAAATCATACAATTATTGTCGAAAAAAAATTATTGTACTCTATTTAAGGCTCATCAAGGATATATATCGGCATACCGTAAAATTTGCAAGTGGTGAGAGCATCACCGGCCAAGCAAAGCCGAATGCGAGTTGTACAGCGGCTGCTTTGTATTGCAAGCACAGAGGACAATTTGGCTGCGCCATAATTATATCCTCTGTTACAAGCTGTAATGAATAATGTTATGATATTAATCTCTGCTGACCCATGAGCAAAACATTGTTAAGTACTTTTTGGATAATAGGGGATATAAAATTAATAACTAGATGATCTTTAAATATTCCTATCGAGAAACTTAATTTTTTCAAAACGAGGGTTTAAAAAGATCTTGAACCATATCTATCCAAATCTTAATATTTTCTTATCCTTTTTGGTTCACATCAGCATTTGAGGACTTTCTTGTGAAGAATTTTGAGTTATCGTTTATTGCTAGTAAACGTGATAAGGGCTTTGCATGAATACACAAAATATATATTAATTTTTGTAGGAAACTTTGCTGCCGATTTAGCAATTTTCTTAGGGAGAAAAATAGTTCAAGAATGGGATCTTATCTATTGGGAACCAATGGTTCCATACTTTCTTGTACTCATAGGAATTATGTCATCTTAAAGAATATGAACGGAAAATTGTTACAATTTTTCGATCAGGTATAATGCATACTTGTACATGAAAAACTCCAGTGAATATCACTGGCGCAATAACTAGTGGAATAGCTGACGAGATATAACCAAAGTGTCGGAGTTTAAGAGTACGCCTGAAACGTTGATTTATAGACATTGCAGATGCAGCTGCTAAAGTTCCAAGCCCAGCAATGCCCCATGAAAATGGCCACCTTCAACATAACATATATTGCGTACTACTTTCCCTTGTTAACGAAAACATTATGAAAAATTAACATTGCTAATGTTGAAAAGATGTTAGCGTTCATTACATTTCTGTTTTGGGCTGATCCGTAATCTGTTTCCATTGGTACTTCAAGGCCTCCTCACGGGTCAGAACGACCGCACCTTTTGGAGGCTTTGTATACGTAAATTGTAATGCCATTTTTTAAATTAAGAATTCTTTGCACAACAATTCACCAAAATAACAATATAATGTGTTCGCTGAATTGGACACACACCTCGCAATCAAAGAAAACTCGAGAGGCAGTCACAGCGCACTCTTTCTGCACTACAAGAAAGTTTCACATGGCAAATCTCTAATGTCGACGACCGGTAACTAATAATGATACTACCGTCTACCGCTTTTATAGTTTCCGCCAATAAAACATGAATACGTAAAAAGTATTTAGAATAAATCAAATGAACCTCGCGTGACCCTGTGTTTAAAAATATTATTTATGCTCATCTTCCAGCGTATACGAATGGACGAATACATGAATATGGTGGTTTGTACAAAATTCCGTAAATATCATTCTGAATCTTACAAAAACCCATCCTCACCTAGTATCCCGCTAAAGACGGTGTCAGAACAGCGTCCAACCATTAAAAGTTACCTCGATACCGTCGAGGCTGCTCTTGACAATTTTCATCTACTTTTCTATCTCCGTGAGATGTTTTTGACCTGTTTGTTTTCGGTTTTGCCTCTTTTTTTCAGCGAGGTGTGTTAGCTAGAGCCGTTATCCACGCGCCATTGCACGTTAGTCGAGTGGTGCGGGAATACTGCGCACTTTCATAGTTGCATTATGAAAAACATACACGATAAAAACTAGTTTGGTAATATCGTTTTTGCTTTTTTTAGTTTTATCATGACAAAGCTTAATCAAAAATCACACTCGAATTTTTCATTTGCATCGATGAAGCGCACACTGTTGAAAGGAGCAGTTGGTATTTTGAAAGATTAAAAAAAAAGAAGTGGTTGTGAGAGAGTGCGCCACCTGCCCACACCCTCCCCCCTCGCGCGCCCTTTTGCAACGTGCCGCCGTCTGGCGAGGAATGCGGGAAGCGTCAATTTTTATTTCTCCTTCACTGAAGGAGTAAAGTGTACTAATTTATTAAAATAGTTGCGGATTTTGTCTCGTGTACCTCTTGCATCCTACGAATCTGTGAGTAATCGATCGAACGCACGATTTATCGTAGACGCCTTTATCCCAGAAGTCGTTTATCATTGAAATTCTGACCTGGCTCTCTGGCAGATGCTCTACTCGATATGTCCTTTTGTTTATTTGTGCAGCATCCCAAGTTCTCTTCACGTTGTAAAAATACAGTGCCTACGTGTGGGAAAAGTGTTTCTCTCGCTTCACTATTCGCTACGCAACGAGAATCTTGATGAGATCGTTTCGTTCGCGAAAATTAACGAAACAACAAGAAATCATCATGTAACATATCTGTCTGGTATTGAAAACATTCCTGAGTGTTGACACCTCGTTTTCTCTCCCTCTTTCTCTCTCTCTCTCTCTCTCTCTCTCTCTCTGTCAAATACCTATGCTTCAATACTGTTTTTCCATGACACACAATCTATCTTATTCCGTTCAATCGCAAACGCATGTATCGTTCGCTGACTGGCTCCCATAATACGTGGACATGTTATATGTATCTATGTATGTGCTCGTATATATATGTATAACTTTCTGGAATCGGAAATCCTCTGAATTTATCTCGTCACAGAGTCCAAGAAATTTTCTGAAAGAATATTTCCATTCCCAAATGTTGATTAAACCGTGGGAATTATTTATAAACCCGTAGCAAAAATTTCACTAATTACAAATTATTAATGATTATTACACGTTTGATGTTAAACCATTATTTTCTAGATAAAAAAGTCATTAAAGTATATCCTAAATGATCGAATAACGACATGAGTTCACTTCAGCAAACTGGTAGATTTTTGCCATTCTCAACCAACAATATTCCGAGAAAGCAATTATCCACTCAAGGTGCAGTTGATTTCTTTATTTTCTTTATAAATTATTGCGATATCCATTGTTTGGGAATACCGCGGGCTTTTATACATATAACACTATCGGCGATGTATTTTTAGGTGGATTGCCTCAGAGTTTGAGTGGAAGCGATACCGATGTCTCCACTTCCAATGAAAATCTGAGTAACGAAGAGCGATATGTCATAAGACATACCGCTCGTCAAGAGCCTCAAGGTCAGGAAAATCAACAACAGAGCCCATCAAGATCTTCCAGTCACAAAGAAAACATACCAAATATTCAGGTGGGAGGAATTTTACAAAGATACAATCCTACAAAAATCGGAGTAAATACGCTTACTATCCGTTACTACTCAATTTTATTCTTACAGGGTAACATACACAATAGAAACAGTCTGAAAGAGAGCCTGAATGGTTCCAACCGAAATAGTCTGAAGGAGAGCCTTAATGGCTCGAATCGAAACAGTCTCAAAGACAGTATCAATGGTTCCAATAGAAATAGCTTGAAGGATAGTCTGAGCAATCGAACAAGCGTCGGTTCCAACAGAAGTAGCCTTGATGTATCGACAAGCTCGTATAATACGCTCATTATTCACAATGCTAACGACGAAAATTCTTGGTCGCCCTCTGGACGGTGAGATAATTATCAACGGAAAATGATTTTGTAAAATCATTTTTATTATGTCGTCGAAAATGAAAACTTAATTCATACCTACATATTACTTTCTGTTGAATCGAGCAGATTATCAGGTATAGTGCGAGAACACGGAGATATGGGCTATTTGTATTGCGAAGGCGGTGGCAAAGGTCATGCAAATAGTCCAACGATGCAGTCACTGTCCAGCCTACCGCACGAGGATCGTTATTACGATCAATCGAGCAACAGCGGATGTCAGGAAATAACCGATATTCCCGACGATTATCTCAGTCAATCTCAGGTAAAAAAAACGTTCTGTTTGTAAATACCGAATAACGATTTGGCATCTGCGTCGTATTTAATTACAATGGATTTGTTGACTATTAGGTTTTGAAACATCTTGCGAAAGAAGTCAAAGTACCAAGTTATGGGAAATTAACGAATAATGGAAGTAGTTTGGAAATGAGAATACGCGAGAGTGATCGCGGTAAACAGAATTCCAATGAATTCACGGACAGACCACCACCTTCATACACCTCGACGTTGTTACCATTGAAGAGTAAACACAGGCTACTCGGACCGACGGAAAAACTCACACTATCTCGATCGCAGCCGGATTTGTCGAGAATTGGAAAATTGGATTTGGACAATTACGATCTACGAGCCACTTCTCCTCGGTTATTATAACATTAAATTTTTTTCCCTTCATTCCATCATTAATATTCCTATTTTGGAAAGTCGATTGTTCGTCACATTCGAGCATTTTCCGGTCCGTTGATTCTGAACTTTAATAGTATCTTCTATATGACCATCAACCAATGATCGTCCAAGATCAATAAAAGCTCGGAAAGCTTGGTTGATATTAAAACAGAATAAATTATTCAGAGCCTTTAATACTCTTCTAAGTTTTATATAACGTTGAGAACTCTGATTCCAAACTCAATTTATTTACTTCTCATTTTTCCGAAGGCCGCAAACGAAAGGTCGCGAAGAGATTGAAACAGCGGTTGGCGAAACATGGCCCGCATCAGAAATGGTTCAGATAGTGATACAGGAGAACAGCGCATTGAAACTCGAGCTGGAACGTTGCTACAACAAAGTTGCAAAATCGCAAAAATTGGAACTTGAAATATCGAAGGTTCATCGTGCTCATGAGGAATTGGCAGCGTCTTGTGAACGTCGAGAGAAACTCGAAAGAGCGGCAAGACTTAGGCTGCAGAACGATTGCAGACGAATGACCGAGCTCAATCGTGCACTGAGGGATCAAATCGATTTAATGTCTTCCCGATCGGACAATCCTCCGATCGTCGAGTCCATGAGGAAGGAGTTGACGCAGCGTGAATTGTTGATCGGTCAACTTATCACTCAGAGTGAGTATTTGACTCTTTTATCTGGAACAGCTTCGCGTACAATATCACGATGGAATTTTTTCGGTGATGATTGTCTTTGAAACGTGTACCGTTAGATAAAGAGTTAGCGGCGGCCAAGGAACGACAGGAAATCGAGCTAGCTGCCCAACGAGCGACTCTGCAAGAGCAACGCACTCATATCGATATACTGGACACTGCACTGACTAACGCACAGGGAAATGTCGTACGATTAGAAGAAGAGGTATCGTTCCACGTTTCTCATTGATTATTTCATGAACAAAGACTTTGGAAGAAAAAAGAAAGGTCTAATGAAACAATCTTGGTTTTTTTTTTCGCAGAGTCGCAAGAAGCAAGTTTACGTGGAGAGAGTTGGACAGCTGCAACGAGCTCTGTCCTCGCTTCAAGCATCGAGCGACAGACGCGAAGAAACCGAGCGGCAGTTGAGAGGTCAGCTTGAGAAAGAATTGCGCGAGGGCGGTGGTGGTGGTGGTGGGGGTTCGCACGGACACGAGATATCGAACAACGGTGAAATGATGGCCGATTTGAAACGAAGATTGCGCGAACGCGATGAAAAAATTATGTCGCTCGAGGGAGATGTCGCCAAGTGGGAGCAGCGATACCTCGAGGAAAGTGCTCTACGACAAGCTGCGATAGACGCAGCCAGTCTTCCTAAGTGAGTTTCGTTAAATTTTCCTTCGAATCCTCATATTTTTTATATTCGGTCATTATAATACGTTTTTTTCCCCCACAGAGACGCAAAGATTGCGGCTTTAGAAAAGACGAGTCAGGATGCCGAAAAACTGATAGCCGAGGCAAGATCCGAAAAAATGCGTCACATGGACGAAGTTCATGCTGCGCAGAAGAAATTGGCTGACCTTGAATCTAGGTAACTTGAGTTTTTCTTTCGTGCGATAGTCAAAAGCTTTGATTGATTTATATTTTTCTTATTTCTTTTATTGTCCAGAATGAAAGATCTTGAGTCGAAGCTCGCCGAGAGAGACGCGATGATTCGGGTTTTGCAGAAACACACATACGACAAAGATAGTAGCAGCAGCAGTGGTGTTGGAAGTTATCCTGCCGCTCATTCGTCTCACTCTAGCACATCCGCCGATCACACCGGTCTTACGGGTACTCCGGAACTCGGTGAGTCACCATTAGATATATGATTTTTAATTTCAATGCGGTAATGAATTATCGAATAGCACTTTTCAAGATTGTCGTGCCGGCGACGCAAAACAAATCTAGCTGAACGCTAATTTAATTATTTCTTCTACAGTTAGCAGTGTTTTGGGTGGTGCAAGCGGTTACGGAAGTACAGGCTCGTACGGAGTAACGGACAGTTACAAGTATAGAAAACAGGGTAGCTTTGAGCAAACAAATAAGAGTCTTGACGATCAGCTGAAAGAACTAGATTCCCAACTACTCAGCAAGGTAGGCAGAATATCAACAGTGTAGTAGAATCTATGTGGGGGGGAAAACAAATTATGAAAAGCGTTCAGTTCCTATCCAAAATGTTTCCAACAATCATCACGAACACACTTCAATTGTATATTATCGTTCTTTTTTTTTTTTTTCTTTTTTTAAACTCCACAAGATCCTACGCAGGTACGATTAGTTCTTTTAACTCGTTTCTCGTGCAATATTTATTAGACATTGCAGGCCAGCAAAATATTGAAAATCATTCATCAACAGGTATTTTTTTTTGTACTTGTATGGCGCTAAGCGTGACTTACGTTTTGTTTTGTTTCTTTTTCCAGTGCCTTGAGAGTATAGTTACAAAGCAAAAACAAAACGAAAAACATACGATTTTTTGTGAGCTTTTGTAACGCGTGGTGTGACCTACTCTCAAGATCACTCTCGTATTGTGTGGTTTTATTTAACATAACGTTATAGACCGTTACGTTTTAACACTAACTTCATTCTTGTTTAATTTCTTGTTTTATCGCGTACGGCAAATCTAAGAGAGTCAGTTTTATAATACGGTTTAATTAGCCAATATAGTACGTGGGAAGCGAATGTTTTTTTCGCGATATTTCGTAAAACTTTTGATAAAACTAAGCGTTGATAATACATCGCGTCAAATTCGCGAAATCACAAAATTCAACCGTCGCAAGATGTACTATTCGTCCGAATCGGACAATCATCGCAAGAAAGAATTATATTCGCTTTTCGTCCACGTCTGTGTCTTATCGTTCGTCTCATGTTATGTTAATCCTTTGACAGAGAAAAGAAAAGTTAAAAAAATATATATATATTTACATAAAAACTAGTGTAGAGATAACAGAGTTGATTTTTTGATGTCATTAATCCGTGTTATTATTTTTTTTCGAGTGATCCGACTAATTTTCCCAAACGATCTCGACCTCGCACATATCCTCTGCCTTTGCCCCCCCCCCCCCAACCTACCGTTAAACCGAGTGTACCATGCACGTCGTTTGTTACGAGAGAAACTAACACCCGTTCCACGTTATCCTTCGTCGCTTCCTTCTGTCTTTCTTCCAACACGGGCGTTTTTCTCTCTCTTTTTCAGCGGGCACTTTGCTGTTTTCCAGGATTCTCTAATCCAGGCACTGCGTCGAGAAAAGGAAAAATACCCAAGCCATTATTGGCGGGTGTAGATAGCACAGGTAGTTCAAGCACAGTATCGAGCAAGAGCCGTCTCCTGGACGATTTGGGCGGCGAGGCTTCCGGCGGTATGATGGAATTTGCCGCAGCGGCGGCCCGACTCAAAGGCACCGTCACGCGTTTGTCCGACGGGAAACCCGAGGACATGATTTTGCTCGAGAAACAAGGACGAAGCTCGCAAAGGCAGAGGATGCAAGAGGGTGAGCCACGACGGGCCGGTAGTTTACCGCCTAGCTCGTTGCCGCGACCCCCGAGAAGTATCAAATCTTTGAATACCCGTTACTGTCGCTTGAGCGACACGGAAACCCGCAAAAAATCGGACCCTGGTCCGGTCATCGATACAACGATAACGCCACGCGATTCCGGAAATTGTAGTCTGGAATACGGCAGACTGTTGGGCAAGAGTCAGCGTCGTAAGAAATCAATCGGCGCGGATACGTCCTCGAACACGTCGTTCTTGCAGGCAAACGCGACGATGAGCCTGAAAAAATCATCAACCGCAAGTGGCGAGTACGAGCGTCTTAGCGAGGTCGAACGGAAGAAACAGGGCACCCCCGATGTTAAACACCGCGAGACTCAAAGACGCTCGTTGATACCACCACCGACTCGTCGTATCGGCGAATACGGAAGATTGAGCGATGGCGATGCTAAAGCTACAATGAGAAAGCAGAGTGGCACCTCCCGAGGTTTGAGCACCGGAAGTACGCTCAGCAGCAAGAGCGGCGGTCGTGACTCCGGAGGTACCGCGAGCAGCGAAGCTTCGACCTCGTCGCTTCCACCCACCAAGGCAAGATCAATACCACGTCCGAGCAACTATCACATACAATTTTGATTCGATGGATTACGACGACGCGACAAGGAAATCCCCTTATTTTATTCGTCACTGTCATCCCCAAAGCCTTCGGCGAGTCAGGACGAAACGAAAGAAACAAAATCCCGGTGATACGAAACTCTCGTTTAGCACGAGAAAACGACGAAAAGGAGGTTGGATGGAAAGTAAACGATGTTTCTGTTTATTTGAAAAATCGTCTTCTCGTGCTCAGCAAGAATCGATGCGTTTTTCTTTTTCTTTTTGTTCTCTATTATATAGTCTTTCGACGATGTGACAGATCGTCGATCGTTAGTTCGACGTTATGCGCAAAAGGAAAACGTCGATTCGCGGACGCGACAGCGCTTGTAGAACGTACGAAGCCATAATAATCTACAGCTATTTTTTTTCTTCTTTTTTTTTTCTCAACTATTAATCGTACGTCTGTAATGCGTTAATACGCATTCTTCCCTCCAATTTGCCTTCCTTTCCAACGAGCCAATTACCACGCCATAATAACCGTATATGGACGACATATAGCGTTAACGTTAGTAAGGCCTAGTCATTACCAAAGTAACTTTTATCGACGAAACGAAAATTCTGTCTTGTTCTTTTTATTTTCTTTTGTTCTTTCGCCACGCGTAGTCCCTTCGACGTTCTCATACGTTAGATATGCGATACGCGAACTAACGAGAGACGACTATTGATTATCGACGTTTATTAACGTGCCAAGACACATATTCGAAAAAAGTACCTTTCTTTTTTAATATTTTTTGGCCCCCGCCCCGCCCTTTTTTTACGGTCTTCCCAAAGTTGGTCAGTACGATTTTCTCGACGCGCGACCTCCGGCGTTCTCTGTCCAATATTCACCCTCGCACAAACGAATTCGTGAAACAAATGAATAAACCCTAATATTTCCCCTTTTGAGAATTATTGCCTTCGAGACGAGAAGAAAGTGCCTAATAGCGATGATTCGATCTTTCAAACGTACCGAAAACGACGCGTGCCAAGTCCCAAGAAATTGCGTCGTTACGTATACATTATTAGTCGGAATAGTTTTCCCCCATAAGACTGAGAAAAACAAAAACATGCATACTGATAAAAATGTAAAACCACTCTCTGAACTCTGTTCCGTCTCAAAGATTTAATCTCGATGATCTATTTTCTACGAAAAAACAAAAACCAGATCTTAAAAACATGTCTTCTCGGTAGGCCGTTGAGCCATGTGTGCAAGGAGATGTCAATATCGTAAAGGAGTTTAAGCGATTATATTTAAACTCTATGTGAAAAACAAAAAACAAAAAACAAAAACGGTGATACGTAAATTCTTTAACTTTGCAAAAAAACGAAACCACCAAAGTGTCGATCTTCTCCTTACTATTTTTTAATATATATCTATATATATATATATATATACACACATATATATATATATGTATACATACGAAAAGCACACAAATGGCTCCTAATATAATAATCATATTTATTTGTGCTTGTGTTGAATATCATCTTAACGTCTCGCTCTTTCGACACGAAAGCCGCATTATGTAAGCAGGATGTTATTTTTTGATATGCCGGAACGTTTAATATTATTTTGGATTGTGATTGTAGCGTATAGTTTAGAGGATTATAGCGGTTGGAGAAAGAAAAACAATGTCTCTTTGGGGGTATGTAATGTAATGGTTCTACCGGTGCGAATGACTTTCGAGAGCTAATCGACTCTTTTTTCGTTTTTTTTCTTTTTTTTTTTCTTTTTGCCGATTGGAAAAAAACGAAAGTAACAGGATAAGAAGTAAGAGAACAGATCCCGTTGCGATGCGTACGAGTCGAATCATTGTTGATAGTGTTGCATCGAATCCGAAATCTCAATGAGTCGTATCATCGCCAGTAATTGTGTGTCTGGTTGTGATTCCGTGTAGCTCTGTACGATTTTATATCGATAAATCGATATTTTAATAACAATCGTTGTCCCCAACATTACGGATATTTCTCACGCGAGTATTATCGCTCCGTCGCGTTTATCAATATACTTTTGATAAAATTGTGAGATTTTTAGGCGATGGATTTGTCGAATCGGCTCCGTTAAAAAATTGTTCGAGCATAGACTTCTACGAATATTTGTTTGTCGGAATATGTCGCGATATTCGCAAAAAAAAAAACAAAACAAAAATAAGGAGGAAAATAATGTTTTCATTCGCCACACGTTGCGACGCTCATTGGCGCAAAATCATTGCGCGGGGAATTTTGCTTCATTGTGTCTGCGCGACGAACGAGTTTTGACGAATTGACTGATTTGTCTGAAATGAGGAAAAAAATGATATGTGTGTGTGTGTGTGTGTGTGGATGATGAACGATTGTCTCCCTTGATACATACAAGAATACCAAAATCTAGTATCGCCAAAGATGCATATTCTCCCCCCCCCCCTTCCCCACCTCCTTCCTTCTGCCCTCGCCAGCCCGTGTCTATACGTCGTGTCCAAATATTGTTCCTAAAATATTTTCGCGTGTCACACCTCGTATAGTGCACCGATTAAGGAGACGAAGTAACTAATTGATAGGTTGACCGCAGAACTGTTTGAACGTTTGCTCTCTATTTTTGATACGGCCGTATTATTCACCCTCGTTCTCGTTTATATCTTTATTATTTATTCGAAAAAAGAAAAAAAAAAAAAGAAGGAGATTCTTCCTCGATACTTTCTTTTTTTTTCACTATTTGCCCCGGCGCTCCTCCGAATCATCGGTTTTGCGCTTACGACTGTCGTTTGGGAAAAGTCTCCCGCGATAATTGCCCATGGAACGTAAACAAAAATGCGACAGTCGTGATTATGTTTTTCGGCAAATTACTCAATTTTATTCCACGAACAGGCTAGAAAATAGAAAGTTAAGCGAAACTGAGTTACGAAGTGAAAAAAAAAACTAAGGATGTTGTTATATGTGGAACAGCGCTTGGAAACGAGTGTTCGGTATGTCTGTTAGCTTTACTAACCGAAAAATTACCAATTACTGTATATCTTTTTATAGATAGAAGCTTCGTAAACAATTTAAAAAGATGAAAAACAAAGAAACACGATAGTTGGCTGATGTAAAGGAATTACGAGAAATACAAGCTCTGTTGTGGGAAAAAAAAAATCAAGATTTTTTTTTATATAGCGATAAAGAAATTGTCGAACCTTTTGTCCTATAGAAAGACAAGCTTGTTTTTTTATTGCACCAATCAAATTTATGATTGCTTTAAAACGGACAAAGTTTTTTCAACTTTGTCTTGGTATAAACTTGATGTGTATCGGTTTCGCCGGTCTCAATACGAGATCTGGCAGTAATTGAACGCTGGATGCCAGATCGATCGGTTCCAGATAAAAATTGTGCAGCAGGTGACCGATCAAAGCTTTGAGTTCAAGCATCGCAAATTTTTGTCCTGAAAAATTCGGAAAAAAGGTATTGTACCTTCGTAGTCGACCGCAGTAATATATTTGTTGTAAACATAATTTTTACCGATGCAGTTACGGTGTCCGGCACTGAATGGTACATATGAGAAGGGATGACGTCCGATGCAGCGTTCGGGCAAGAATCTGTCGGGATCGAAGCTGTGTGGATCCGGCCAAAAGTTCGGATCCCGATGAAGATCGTAAATGTGGATTTGAACAACAACACCTTCGGGTATCGTATACTTTTCTACAAGTTCGATTGGACAATATATGAAATCAAAGCTTTGTCACGAGTCATTGCGTCACATGCTTCTTTCGTATTCAGATTCTACGTACTGAGATGCAAATCGGTCTCGACCTGTCGCGAGATGAGAGGAACGCTCGGGTACAGTCGAAGCGACTCTTTGATACAACGATCAAGATACGTGAATCTCTGAATTTCTGTTATGGACATGTTGCCATCGCTTTCCTTAAGAACGGCGTCGATTTCGTCACGGGCCAATTGCTAAAAATGGCACCCAGTATTATTGTACAGAGTAAACGACTATTTTATCGTCGAATCATGTACAAATGTAAAATATCGTTGAATTGAATTCTCACCTGTATATCTTTGTGTTCTGCTAGAAGCAAAAGAGCGAACGACATACCCATTCCAGTTGTGTCGTGACCCTACAATTGTGTAATGTAAGCTTACAAACGATCACACGAACTTAACAGTGCGAAGGTAAATATAATGCGTTTGAAGATTTATCTTCCAAATGTATAAACCATCGTCGGTCGTTTAAAGTAAGGAGTACCTCGAAGATGAAAGTATCGACTTCTTCTCTGATTCCAGGTTCGTCGATGTGGCCCTGCCTCATAGAAGCAATAAGAAGATCGAGCATGGCGAGACGTTTCTTCGACGTTGCCTTCATCGCTTGAGCTTCTTCCTCGGGGCTCAGAGCTTTCTCCTTCAAATAAATATCCCCGGTATCTTTATGATACTGCTGACGTTCTTTAATTATCTGAGGAAACCATTATCCTTCGTTACACGGAAATTCGATCGTGACACGTAACGAGGGGGAAAAATGGACTCACGTTTTTGGAAAAACCGTGAACGATTTCTAAAAGTTTTTTCTGCGTACGACCAGTCGGCGAAAGATTGAACATAAAGTTTAAGTGTAACCACGGTCTCAGCAATCTGAATTAAGAGATGAATTTTTTTAATAAATCCCAGTCCAGATGGAAAAAGTCTGCATCGTCATATATACAGGGGGAGGCACATAAAGCGTTACAGAGCAATATCACTATTGATCATATCCAAAAACGTTTCACACAACAGTTTCAGTGTTCGAGAAGGCCGTCATCCTGGACCACCCCATTTTTTTTATCGGTGGAGGCGCTGAAGCTACGTCAAGGTCAAATCCACTTTTTTAAATGGAACCATGTATTTTTCGATAGATAGATAGCCTGTTGTTTCAGCTTCAATTTTCTTTTTTATTTATTTCTTTACGTCAATTTTTCACTGAAATATCTGACTTTTTATGAAAAAAGGTCCTTTTGCCTTTGAAATCTTGAAAACAATTCCTATACGATCCTTTCGTATTTTTTAGGATTTTTTTTTAATATTCCACATCGATTTGAAGAAAGTATAAAAAAGTGACTTGTCGTTGGTTTGGTAAATCTACCGAAAAATTCTTGCTCCTTTAATTTTTTTGTAAACTTTGATCAATCGGTCCGGAAAAACGGTTCAATGGATCGATTAAAAAATTTACACGGCTATGGAGGGTACACTGAGCTGTACAAAATTCTGAAAGTCTTAGTCTCCCCATCAATATTTGTCAATACACGGTAGATTTACTAAAACAACGAAAAAAGTCACTTTTTAAAATATATTTTTCAAATCGATGTGAAAGATAAAAAAAAGTCCTAAAAATTACGAAACGATATTATAGGAAATGTTTTCAAGTTTTTGAAACTGTCCTTGAATTTTCTGTGCGATCATTGGTTGCTGAGATATCGACGACCAAACGCAAAAGGACCTTTTTTCATAAAAATCGGTTGTATCAGCGAAAAATTGACGTAAAGAGATAAATAAAAAATAAAATTGAAGCTGAAACAACAGGCTATCTGGCTATCGAAAAAAAACATAGTTCCATTTAAAAAAGTGGAGTTAACCTTGACGTAGCTTGAGCGCCTCCAACGATAAAAAAAAATAGGGTAGTCCAGTATGACGGTCTTCTCGAACACTGAAACATTTTTGGATATGATCAATAGCTTGAGTCCTATTGCTCTGTACACTTTATGTGCCTCACCCTGTACAATACAGCAGACTACATACCTGTGAAGGATGGATTCTCCCATCTCGTAAACAGCCCGTCGATACGTTTTGTGAAACGGTGTCATTTCTTCGAGCGACGTGCCCATCGCAGTTTCTGTTATCCATGTACACCCAAACATAGAGAATAGGAACAAGTTATCATTATTACTAGGATTAGATATGGATCTAGAGAATTCAAGGTACAACATTACTTGCCACATATCGTATTTAGCGTGTATTTCGTAACCAGTGGTAGCAAATCGTATTCGTTCTTTCCCACATCTTTCTTGATATCGTTTACCATACGACGGCCTTCCTCGTCGAAAACTCCCACGAATTCCCGCAGAACATTGAAATGAAAAGCCGGCGTAAGAATTTTGCGCCTATTTTGCCACTTTTTTCCTATTAATAAGTAAATTACTTATTTACAACATCTTAAAGAATTTAAATGGATTTTAATATTTTCGTAGCGCTGTTAGCGCCGCCCTGGTGGCAGGATTCAAAACTGCTAGAAAGTTTAGTCTGCGCACCGCTGAATACAGGGAGGACACCACTGTACGTTTCGCGAATCATATAGGGGTGCGTTCGTTTCGCTTCACGGCAACTCGCATGCATCGAACGAACGTAACAAAAATTTACAGAGCAGCGTCCTTAGAGTGACTTTTCATCGTTGCTCTTGCTCATTACGACAAGAAAACAGTGCTTGATGAAAAATCGTACGTAATTGTACGATTTGATATATATCTATTTATTTTTAAATACGATATACATATTACGTATGGGATAAAAGCGACGATCGCACCTGTACTCGTAAGAAGACCCGTTTGAAACCAAGGCTGAAGAAATTCGTAAAGGACGCTCTTCGTGATATGCCGTGGGCTTGTGAACACGACCTGGAGCCATGTCGAAAAACAAAAAATGTATTACAATTTTGCATATCTCTCGGTTTGTTACATTTTCTCGTCGTTCAAATTACCTCGTTGTCGAAAAACAAAAAATGTATTACAATTTTGCATATCTTTCGGTTTGTTACATTTTCCCTTCGTTCATTATATGCCCAATAGAAAGCATAATTACCTCGTTGTCGAAAAACAAAAAATGTAATACGATTTTGCATATCTTTCTGTTTGTTACATTTTCCCTTCGTTCATTATATGTCGAATAGAAATCATAATTACCTCGTTGCTATGTATAGCAGTGATTAACAATGAGATCATCAACGTTCGACAAAAGTTGAAACCTCGAGAATTTGTTTTACGACAGTTAAGTTGGCCCCAAGTTGGTCGTGTGTTTCCGTGAATGAGACCGGCTGTGCAATGATGGCATCACTGGTACAGCCGGTCTCATTCACGGAAACGCACCACCAACTTGCGGCCAACTTAACTGTCGCAAAACAAATTTTCGAGGGTTCAACGTTTGTCGAGCGTTACGGATCCCCCCCAATCTCTGTTTATAGTAAATTGTGTATATTTACCTCGACATCGTCCGGATGACGCATATTTACAATGTTCCACTTTGTGGTGGAAATTCTGTATATCGGGTAGTAATCATCGTTCATACCATGCATGACGCGCCAAAGGTCAGCTATACAATCATTAAAAAAGGGCGCTAGATAACACGTTTTAATCACGTTTAAACCGTGCGGAATAGACCTCGATTTTCTTCTACTCTTTCGATCTAATCACGAATATGATAATTTTTTCCAAAAATACAAGTACAATAAAGTACAATGTAACTTCATGATTTTGTAATTCGAAAGTTGAAAAACGGCAATCAATAACGAGTAAACATGATTTAATTTTTTTATTCATTCGAGCGATACGAGTCCCGCGATGAACATTTTTTGTGAAAAAAAAACAAATACAATGAAGTACAGTGTGACTTTATAATTTTGTATTTCAAAAGTTGAAAAACAACAATCAATAAGGAGTAAACATGATTTAATTTTGTATTTATTGGAGCGAGACGAGTCTAGCGATGGACATTTTTTTGTGACATACCTATTCTCTCGCAATTGCGTCGTCAATCGAGTAATGCGAAAAACTGAATAGGGGCTGGAATGCATTTGTTACCTGGTGGAACGATGAAACTCGGAAGATTGCCGACGAACGGAAAACCCCAAGGTCCGGGAAGTTTGCGCAGTAGGTACTCCCTTCGAGCATGAAAGTAGATATAGTAAGATAAAAAAAATGCAACGATTGCCAGGATCACTGGTATCGACAACATCGCGATCGAATGATTTTTGCCCGAAAAAATCAAAAGTACGTGACACTGTACGGTAGTCGTTGCCGGACGAAGAATGAATGTATCAGCCAAAGCTCCGAGGAAAATATTGCAGTCTCAACAGGCTGGACAACACTCATGATAGCAAGTTCTTGGCTCTCTGTTCCGTCACTCATTTTTTGGGCAGATAGATAAAGAGCGAGAGAGAGAGAAGGGCAAACGTTTTTCGTACTTTGTACACGAAAACAGAGAACAAAAATAACACATTGATAATGCGAGTACGTTTCACGGGTCTTTCTTTCAATACGAGGTTTTTGTACGAGATAAACATAATCTCGGCACGAGCGAATATTGAACCTTCGAATTGACCCGTATTGACGTTTCGGCGTACTTTTTTATGAAGTCATATTTTTTTTAATGAGGGCATCGTTTGAACGATTAATTTTCAAATTTGTGTAATTTAATTTAACGTATAGGGTATGTTTATTTTGAGCAACGGCGACGTCGGTCGGTTCACGGCCAGTTATCGGTGTTTGAAATTTATCGAAAAGACACAGGGAGCTTATTACGGTTCTCGAGCGAGTTTACTCACTTCTCGCATTTTCATCTCACCCGAGTTGAGTCACCCAATTACCGACTTCTCGAGTGAAAATGGGAAGTTACTAGAGACTTCCGATATAGGGATCTCCCATTTTCACGAAAGTTGGCTCCATTTTCTCAAATAACATATAAGAGTCGTTGTGAAGTGTGAGAAGAATTGTTAAAGAAAATGAATGGGACGGAAGAACAAAAAAATACTATTGAAGTATGTGAAAAAAATGAAGATTTTGCACGAGGAAGATTGCGGTATATTTTATATTAATATACATCACAATCTTAATCCGCAATCAAGTATCCCAATGGTACTTGATAATCAAGTAATAATATTATTAACGATAGTTATTTTTATTTATGCAGGATGATATGTGGTTTACCTGTAAAATCGACGGAATTCGTTTTCCGTTATACTAAATGGGTCTGAGGTATCGCGTAGTATTCGTCGTATTCTGAGCATTCCATTTTCCCGACTTTGCATAACCATTACGATCACTAAATTATTCATTGTACATAATCAAGCGTATCGATAAATTTTATTCTTTAACCAACAAAAATGGAGCGATCTTGGTTTTTCGATGGAATCGGTGGAACTTCCAGACAAAGCACGCTCATCGTAGGAGCGGCGGCCGCAAAAAAGGCTGAGAATTTCTGAAAGGCTGAAATTTTCAAAAATGCTCGGGTTCATCGTGACAATGAAGAAACGCTATGATTGCCTAATTAGAACCTGTAACGAGGAGGGGCGGGGTGCCGCGCAATGTGAGTGCATTCTCGACCTTACTTACGTCATACGCTGAAAGGATGAAACCAACGCCAAAAAGTAGGGCTTGAAAAGTTGAGATAATATATATTTTGCCTAAAAAAAACAGTAACAACCCTCGGACGATTGTTGTTATCTTTTTACTCTCACTTATATATTGTTCCAACTCTTCAAGCCCTTCATTTTGGCGTTGGTTTCATCCTTTCAGCTTGTGACGTAAGTGAGAGTAAAAAAATAACAACAATCATCCCAGGGTTGCCAAGGGTTGATACTGTTTTTTTAGGCACCCCTATATATATTATTTAAACTTTTCGACCCTTATGACGTAAGTGAGGTCGAGAATGTCCTCACCTTGCGTCCTTGCACGCCACCCCTCCTTGTTACAGGTTCTGATTAGGCAACCACAGCGTTTCTTCATTGTCACGATGAACCCGAGCTTTTCTGAAAATTTCATCCTTTCAGAAATGCTGAACTTTTTTGCCGCCGCCGCTTGGACTATCACGGGCATGCGCACAACGGTTTTCGACACAGAATTTCGTTTCGAGTAAACTCATGCGGGTAATCTCGTCTTTTCACCTAGTGAGATTCACCCTAATAGGGTGAGCTACTCACTTTTGTAATTTTCACTCGATTCGAGAACCGTAATCAGCCCTCAGTTCCCGAGGCTGAACATGGGCCAATAGAATTTAGTGATGTAACTGTGAAGATCGGACTGTTGTATACATAATCGTTAGCAATATTATAAAATAATCTCAAAGATTAGGCGACAAATGTTTAGCACGAATAAATTACTCATGTCCAGAAAAAATTAGAAATTCTTTATTATTATTATTATTATTTTAGTATTATTATTACTATTATTATCATTATTATTATTGCACGTTATGTACTCATTTTTATGATTTTATCAGACAGGCAACGATCTATACTGTCGAATGACTGACCGGCGTCGACCGCGATGCCGGTCAATGGACCGGTATCGCGTTCGTCGTTGATAATGTTTTATCCTCGAATGGGGATGAACTTGACATCGAGCGTATTTGCCGATTTGATTATCATATCAGGAAGCATGCTAATTTCCGCCAGCGGAAGTACCGCTTCCAACTTGAAGCTGTGCAGAAGATATGCGACGAAAGCTTTTAATTCGAGCATTGCAAATTTTTGGCCTGTGAAAATAGAAAGTATTAGAAAGCTTCTCAATTTCCGTAGACCATAGAACGTGAAAGATATTTTTCGTTCGATGAAAATATCGATATTACCGATGCAATTGCGCGGTCCACCGCTGAACGGAACGTAGGAAAATGGATGTCGGCCCTCTATTCGGTCGGGCAAAAATCTGTCCGGATCGTAAACGTTCGGCTCGGGCCAAAAATTCGGATCTCGATGAACGTCGAATATTTGTAAATTTACGATCGTGCCACGGGGAATTAGGAAGTTTTCTAAAAAATTGCGACACGAGTAATTTAGACAAGTATAAATTATATATGTCGGGATAAAACGAATGAGAAATTTGGTTCTGTTCGATTTACTGAGTTGCATGTCCTCTTTGATATGTCGCGAGACGGTTGGCACGGATGGGAAAAGTCTCAAAGCTTCTTTGATGCAACGATCGAGATACGTTAGATTTTGCAATTCACTCATTCCTAATCGTCCGTTGGCCTCTTGAAAGGCCGCGTCGACCTCCGCTCTAGCGTGCGCCTGTTGACAAATTATTGGCGATCTCCCTTATCGTCTTTCCTGTTTTCATTTCTTTCGCTCTTCGCGATGTGTCGTTAAAACATTTACCTGAATCTCCGTATTCTCGGCAAGTAGAAGAACCGTGAAGCTCAATCCCATAACTGTGGTATCGTGACCCTGGCGCACACGCATCGATTTTATTTCACAAAGAATCCTTTAGATAAAATCATGTACAAAACTCGATACCATATTTTCAATGTTTCGTACCTCGAATATAAACGTATCGACCTCTTCTCTTATACCGAGATCGTTGATATTTTTCCGTTCTCTTTGGGAGGCGATCAGGAGATCGAGCATCGCGAGTCTCTTCTTCTTAACTGCACAGAAAATAAAGTAACCGTGTCGATCGCGACTCCTGGATTGCGTCTCGTAAATTAATATTAATTACGTGTTACGTCGTAGGCAGGAATACTCGGGTCGACTGGACTTTCCGATGAAAAAATTTTCAGATAATTTCCTTTTGTCGTATCGTGATATTCCTTCCTTTCTCTGATGATCTACGAAATACAAAAATCGATGCATTTATAAGAAAATTTCTTGCTCGATTGTAACCGTTGCAAATTATCGGTTTTCCTCACGGATCAAGAAAGAAGAGACCTTTTCGGTAAAATAGTGAAGTACTTTGAGCGATTCCACTTGCTCCCGACCCTTCTGAGTCAATGCGAAAAGCCAATCGAATTTTAACCAAGGCCTTACAGCTCTGTCGGCGTCAAAACAACAATGATTAAATTTTTTTAATTGAAGTTCTCACTTCCCTCGCATTTGTCTAGTTTTCGAAAGATTTTACATGCCTGTAATACAAAATGTCACCCATTCGTTTTACTCCTAATCTGTACTTTTCCTGCACTGGATCTTTATCCTGCAGAGACGTGCCCATCGCGGTCTCTAAAAAACATCATCGTTCTCTATATTATCTTTTATTAAAAATTTATTTTTATCATTTGATGAAAATAAATTATCATTGCGAGCAGAAGTGTCAAGCCTCGTATATAAACTTGAATGGCTCAAGTTTTTTTTTACGTCATTTATTGTCTATTGCACAATTTAATTTATATGAACTTTATACACTACCGCAAATAGCGTTGAGGGTATATTTCGCGAGAAATGGGAGAACATCTTTGACAATTTCGCCACCCTCGTCGTTCAGTGACTTCACCATGCGTTCCGAGTTTTCGGTAAACACGCCGATAAATTCTTGCAGTACATTGAAATGAAATGCTGGCGTCAAAGTTTTTCTGCGCATTCGCCATTTGCTTCCTAAAATAGAGACGCATTTCGTCGTTCAGGTTTCCATCACGTTTATGAATATATTTTTTCGGTGGACAAGAATTTTCCTCAATGGACCAACCTGTACTCGTCAAAAGCCCTTCGTTCAACCACGGATGCAAAAAGTCGTAAAACAAACTTTTCTCTATGTGTTTTTGACTGCTCAACAGTATCTAAAGAAGAAAGGAAATATACTGTAAATATACGAAAAAGTAAGTCTTTGCAAAAAAATTGAATTTTCTAATATTCGCCGGGAACAAAAATAAATAAATATTTATTTAATGATAAACTTACCTCAACGTCATCGGGATGTCGGATATTAATCACCGGCCAGTGGCATATCCAAAATTTATATATCGAATAGTGGTCGTCCGCCCATCTTCTCAACGATTTCCACAAAGCGTCTGAATTCGAAAATACGAAAACCAAACGAATTGAAAAAAATCATTCGGTAAACTTTATTCTCGTTAACCAGATTACTTTGTTATCGCTCTCTTACCGAGGGGTACTATGATATCCAGCGAGTTGCCGATAATCGGAAAGTGTCGAGGTCCCGGAATTTTGTTAATCAGTTTCCCCGTTCTGCTATTGTGAGTTATAAAATGTACGACGGTCAGAAAAAAGATAATCCCGAACAATACAGCTGTGACGATGACCTCCATGTTTGATTTATTCTTTAAGGTTTTGGCCTTAATCGTTTTAGTCCACTATTCAGTCATGTCGAGAACACGATAACGGGTGCGATTTGGTCGAGATGTTAGCACCGATGTGTAGTCCAAGGCGCGTGAACTACGACTATTCGAGGAGGAAACATTCGTGTTTCACCGTTGGCCAACATTCGGGTCTAAAGACTGGCATTGAGAGATTACACATCCCTGTATTTAGTTCCGATGTAATTGCCAGTTTCGTTGCTGTGTGTCAATCCCCACGTGTCTACTATGAACGGCGTTATTATGCAACCTATATGATATACACGCTGCAATCATTGATCGAAAAAATAATCTCGATTTTCTGTCACGAAGGTTTGCTTCGAGCGTCGCTTTTTACTAATATAATTCAATACCACTTGCCGTTCGAATCAATCGTAAGGTCAAAGCACGGAGTTGATATTTGAAAGCCATTAAGATAAACGGTTGGCCGTCAATTTTTTCTTTCTGTTCATTGTATCATAGTATTCGAAGCTCTTTCAACACAGGAACGTATTACAATGTATATTCAAATGTTAATCGAAAATGAAAACTGGTTTTTTACGTTATCTTTAATGGCCTGGACTTTAAGCCGGTGATGTTTCCAGATGGATTTTGGACAGTTCACGGTTTTAAGTTTTGTCTGTGAGTTCAAAAGAAGAAAATTGATAAACGCAACAATTATGGAAATTACGAAAAAATCAAAATCAACGACGTAATTCACGATCGACGTTATGAAACTTTCTTTTGTTTACTTATTGTGAGGAGATGAAATCACAGCGTGACTCGCACTGAAGCGTCGGTAATAAAATTTTGAATATTGAATGATTCGATTCTCCATCTTTTGGTGCGAAGGTTGATCACTTGTGTATTTTAGACCACGTCGCGATGGGCGAACCGACTTTCGTCACGTGGTCGTACGCGTTCGACTTTCTAAACATATTGCATGCACATTATAGTTAGGTGCTAGGTGTGTTTGAGTCATTCTTCCAAATAACAGCGAGAGTTTGGACCGCATGTCTCAAATTTACTTATGTAACTTCCGACTACCTAGGATTTGTTACGAAACCCCAGACCTTTATTGCCATTTTTCGCAAGATGTTTTAATAATCATTTTGTACTGCAGGCAATAAGAAACATAAATATACGGATCAGACAATAATATTATTGGATGTTTTCCATAAACAGGTATTTCTCCTCAATCTTGTATGTATTTTTATTTTTAGTAAACAAAGAAGACCTTGGCATCTACTTTTAAAAATTATATTCAAAAATAGCCAGACCGACGCGGGTGAAAATCCGAAAAAAATCTTTTTCTTATGTCTTCTCAATAGACGTTAACGAATTCTGAGGACACAAGTACGTCTGAGACTATGTGGTGCAAAATGATACCACGGGACAATAGAATTGTTCATATATGAATATCGAATATCGATTAATGACGTTTTATCGATAAAAACATTGTACGTTGGCTAGATTAGTGGGATTATCAATTTTTATCGCTGACTTTTCGAAAGAAGCTACCGGACGATGGCCTCCTTTGAACAAATTTGGGTCATTTCAAAACAGGTTTTCATTCGACTAAAAGATTTGTATTTTTGTCTTGTCCAATGACTGTACTTTCACTAATATCAAATTAGCACAGAATGCACGTCAGAATGTAATATGTATGATAATCTATTTTTTTATGGGAACGAACTTCACACGACATGGATGGGAAGGTCTGAGAACCAAATCGGGCAACAGGCGCGCTTTTAACGCCAAGTCGATTGGTTCCAGATAAAAGTTGTAAAGCAAATGTCCAATTAATGCTTTCAATTCCAACATCGCGAATCGCTGACCTAAAAAAATTACAAAAACATCAACGAAAATATTGTTTTTCTTACGCGGGATTATTTTCTCTTTTTTCACGAGTATGGTGCAAAAGTACCTATGCAATTTCTCGACCCCGCGCTAAACGGTAGATATGAATATGGATGACGTCCTCGAATTCTTTCCGGTAAAAATCTGTCTGGATCATAGACAAGAGGATTGGTCCAAAAATTTGGATCCCGATGAAGGTCAAAAATGTGAACGCTGATCAGACTACCGCGAGGTACGAGATAAGTCTCTGAAAAGATCGTAAAATCAATCGTAATAATTAATGTAAATTTATCGTCGGATCGTTGCTGAAAAACATCGCGTATGTCGCGTGAAATATTTTAAGGCGATGAACTTACTCAGTTGCAAATCGTCGCGAATCGTTCGCGAGATAAAAGGAACGCTAGGAAAAAGTCTCAATGATTCTTTGATGCAACGTTCAAGGTACGAAAACTTTTGAATTTCCGACATGCCCATTTTGCCACCGTTTCCATCCAATACTTGTACCACCTCGTCTCTCGCGCGTTCCTTTGCATAAAAATTAAAACTCATGCGATGATACGAAGCACGCAACAAGAAGAAATAGCAAAACAAGCGTCGCATCACGCACTGATACCTGAATATCTTTGTGTTCAGCCAGCAGAAGCAAAGCAAACATCATACCGACCGCGGTTGTATCGTGTCCCTGCGAACAATAATAATATTCTTGCTTTTGCCCTGTTCCAATTTCTACAATTTTTCAAATTCTCAATTTAATTTTTCTATAATGTTGAATTAGACGCAGGCGTCGGTGTTTATTAGCTCATCGGTGGAAAACGTACTTCGAATATAAACGTATCAACCTCCTCGCGTATTCCAGCGTCGTCGATCATGGCTCCTTCTTTCCTTGCCGATATTAACAGATCCAGCATAGCTAAACGCTTTTTTTTTGCTGTACACGAAGATTTAATGACGTATATTTTAGCATTTTTCTTCATTGCGCGAACACGATCGCCTATTCGCAAGTTGTGTTTTTCACTCACGCGAATATTGCATGTCGTCGTCTATTATGTTGTCCTCTTTTTGCGAATTAACTTCCTTCGGGCTATTGGAAGTCCTCTCATCGTGATATTTTTTCCGATCTTCTATAATCTGTTATTCATACGATAGATTTTTAATTTATTTCACCTTTGTGGTCGACGCGCGAGATCTCAACTGTCGAATCAAGTGACGCAACAGTTTTATGACACCGCAGTAATTTATTTTTACATGTATTCGTTGCACTTATACCTTTGTTGAAAAACCGTGAAGAATTTTCAGTGCCTTCGTTTGACGTCGTCCACTCGGCGTTAGATAAAACATCCAGTCCCACTGGATCCAAGGTTTCAATATTCTAAACCGCGTTGTATTTGTGATTACTTTTTAAAATCTCTGCCATCACGAGAAATTAACGAAATATGTCGAGTTTGCGGCATTGAAAAATCTTTATGAGGTTTATATACACTCGTGTTATTTATGAAATCTATTAAATTCCTGGCATTTATAAATGTTATGAAATCTTTGAAATTAAGGTTTACCAAAGTTACACAAGATACGAAGGTTGTACTTTTCAATGTCTTTTCATACCTGTGAATAATCAGTGTGCCCATGTCGTAAACCGCTTGTCGAAATCCCTCCTGAGTCTCACCAGAATCTTGAAGAGGAGTTCCCATCGCCGTTTCTGCATCAATGTACGCCCTCAAATTGCAGTCTTATAATGACAATTTCTCTTTTTTTTTTAAATTCTAAAATGTAGTAGAAAATTACCGCAAATTGTGTTTAGAGTGAATTTGGTAAGAAGAACAGAAAGATCTTGAACATGTTCGCCTCCCTGTTTCAGCGACTCGACCATCTTTTCACCCTGCTCGATGAATATCTCCACGAATTCTTGCAAAACGTTGAAGTGAAATGCCGGAGTTAGTATTTTTCGGCGAGCTCGCCACTTTTCACCTGTCACAACGAATGTAAAAAGAACGCAGCTATATTTCGCGTTCCACTTAGTGCCCAAAATCGATCGTTGAAAATTAGAATAAAATAATATATTAGAAAAAGTTAACGAACAAAAGTTTTTTCTACCTGCACTGGTGAGAAGTCCTGTACCGAACCAAGGATGCATGAATTTGTATATCAAGCCCTTTTCTATGTGTTGTCTACTCGAAAGCAATATCTGTTTAATTAAACGAAATTCTATTATGAAAATAACGAAATAATCGTTTACAATCGAATAATAAGCGATGTTAAATTTATCGACCATAATAATAATAAAATCGAACAATAATTGAGATAAGAAAAATATGAAAGAATTAAAGAATTTTCATACTTCGGCGTCATCCGGATGACGAATATTAATCATCACGTTTTTGACGCTCCACAGTTTAAAAATCGGATAATACTCGTCGTTCAATCGTCGCATTTTCAGCCGCACTTCCTCTACGGATGATTATTATTTTTTTAATGTATCAAACGTCATCTCCAAAATACACATTTTTATCATTAATTTTCATACCCAATGGCACCATGAAACTCAGAATATTTCCAACGAATGGCAATGCTGGGGGACCGGGAATTTTGTCAATAATTTTTCCTCTCCTGCCCCCTCGAACGTTCCAATGAAACAACCACAGCGCCAATATGGGCGATACAACGAATAATATTAAAGCCAAAGACATTTCACCTCGTTTAATAAATACAAATTTTGTCTTATAAAATTTAATCCTCCGACGGTTTGTCAAATATTTTTATAAATTTTGCATCCAGCCTTTTATTTAATAAATTATATTCGAAGAAAATCGACAAAGGGTTATTTCGACTCGCGCGAAAATTTGTTCTTGGAACGATCGACGATCGCCGTAACGATTCTCCGTTGGTTCGATACGGTCAAGTTGGCCCGACGAAAACTCTTCAATTACTAGTCGTTCGGCTAGTACCCGTCTCGTATATGACGAGGTGACGTACCGCCAAAATCGATTAAAACAACTCGCGAAACCTCGTACTGTCTCGTTATTCTTATGATAAGTAAAATTGATCAACAAAGAAAGAAAGAGAGCAAAATGTACAAACTAAAAACTGAAAAATGCGTGCGGAGCACCGCGACTTGGGAGGTGCGGTCGCGATCGGTCGAATCGTTGCTCGCGAAATAATCTTTGCCGCAATTTAACGATGCCCACGAAGTACTCCGATTGGTCGTTGGGCGTCAAAAAGAAGCAGAAGAACTGAAAGTATGAGACCGATCCACTATTATTTATCGTCGATGGGTGCAAAGTATTATAATTGCATACATATTCGACTGAAAAACAATATCCCGTCTATTCGCGTATTGAAATTTTTACGTCTATCAACGCGTCCCTTATCGTTGGACAAATATATTGAACATAAACATTAGATTTCGGAATTTTTATCGTCTACGAGTGGGGTCACTTTTTTTGCAACATAAGTTGGAACTAAATATATATGTTCACCGTCAGTTGTTGACACAAATACCGAAGTTAATTTTGAAGTTTGTTCATCTAATTCGACGATACAATTTTACCCAGTCTTTGTACATTTTTTATTACCTAGAAGAAGATGAACGATAAAAGGAAAACCTCGGTTTACGGTTATGTCAAGAGATTATGCACTTTTGGAAAGAAGTAGAGAAATTTTTGTGAACATTGTGTTAAAATAATTTCGTATGTTATTGATAGTAGAAAATTCACTACAACCGTTTAATAGAGATTCGAGTCTCGTAGGTCATTTTTTCGTGGGGCTATTGCGGTCTCGAAGATTTTAGGGTTCCGTCTTTTGGGTTGTGGCTGATAATGGACTTGCATGATTATCGTACTTATCAACAATATAAATAATAATTGCGAAAGCTCGATGGCTAACATTCGCTCGAGTAATCCCCTCCACCCTCTCATATACCGTAATTGGTACATAGCGATTGAGCTTTTACAACATAAACGTAATGAAAAATGTTGCGGAACAGAGTCTTGAAATCCCTAGTCTCGTAGACAGTGATTGAACGTTGGAGTTTGATCGTGATACTTGTTGTCTTCTGTATTACCAAGAAAAATGCATTCGTTGACGAGACTCGTCGAGACGTTGCGTTTTACGTCGAAAAGATTCATCGAAATCCATCGCTCGTTTCGAGCTTTCATCACTCGGAGTTCGCTTTTCGTGGTATTTTTGGACGCAATCTTTCGTAAAAACGCATTTCACATTGGGGGACGATAAGATGGGACGAACGAAGTCGTAGGAAACGATAATGTGCTATTGACATTGGGCGATAAAATTTTTATGGACAAATGGACCATACATCAGCCTTCTTCGTGAATTTTTCCAGCTTTTTACATTGCTTACTGCGTAAAACATCGAGAATCAATAAATTGAATCATTTTTCATTATGCAGCAAGGCGCAGATAGAGTATCATCGTTGGTATTAATAATTTCACAGAAGACAGCTGTCCCAAGAAAGCTTAAAAATCTGGTTCGAACGAGAACAATTACGAATATAGTTTAAAGTCGTTAAAGTATAAAGTCCAAGGTTGCTTAATAGCTCGTTAACTTACAATTAATGACACGATTTTTACTTCTGTTTTCCAACCACATATGAAAAAAGCTACTACTTAATATTGTTTATATTTCTTTTGTATGATTTGACCCATGTACAAAATACTTTTCTATCAGCAAGAAATCCTCTCAATTTTGGCTTGTTCGTACGAAAAATCACGAGCAGGCTTAAATATCGGTTTCCTTTTTATTTAATTAAATTCAAGGGACGACCTATGCTCTTAATATTTCTTGAAATGTGATCTATTCGACTGATTACCGTCAAACTGGGCTACTTTGAACAGGTTTTGGAATTTTTCCAGGTAACGTTTTTTTTCGCATCATAAATTTCAACTTTTTTTGCTCCAATAAAACAATGTTATCTTTAATAAATATTTTACATAAAAATATCAAGTACCTAAGGTAATATTATATAGGCAATTAATCAGTCGTAACAGATATTATCGTTAAAATCGAAAAACTGAATATTTACGTATTCCGTGATCTCCAATTGAAGACTTTTGGGAGGACACAAATTTGGCCCCTCTGCAGGTGCCGACAGTCGACATTCGTAATTTGCTTTCGGGACTTTGGGGGTTCGGGCGGGGGGGGGGGCACCATTTTTTATTTTCGATCAAAAAGGCTTTCCGATCCCATAGATTTGGAAATTTCCCGCGCAACACGAATATCGCCCATTATAATCTCAATATATTACAATTTATGTAAATTTTCACCGCTGCGAACTGCGAAAAACTGTCAAAGCAGCCCTATTTGGCGGTAGTCCTTGATGGAATATTATAACGATTTTAATTTCGAATGTTCGTTGCAGCTATTCACTTAATATTTAAAAATGATAGCTAATATTCCCTTTACGTGATTCAAGCTGACGCGTCGAACAGACCTAGTCGGTAACACAACTAGCTATGAACTAATCGGTAAAAAAGTGCAAAGCACATTTGATATAAAATAGTCTGTATCTTCGGTGGTATAACAGAAATTCTTCTTATCATAAAAATGTGGCAGTTCCTCCATGATAACACGTTTTTACCATTTTCCTACCTTATTGACGGCGAGACTAACAATTTCGTAATTCAAGCTTCGCTACGAGTTTCACAGACGGCGCCACCATTTACGTAACTCCACGAAATTCACATCGTAAGCACAACATATCAATATAATCGATCGTACAATAAACTGCCATCGGTTTGGCACTCGAGAACCCTATAACGAACGATAAAACCCTTTTCAAGCCTCGTCCACGCAATTAAACGCTGCTTCCTTCCTGCTCTCCTCCTTGGATTATCCACGTTCATTAACGGTTTGCTAATTGATTAACGGGCTTTGAGGATGCCATATTGTATGGCATCGGTATAGTTTCGGGTATTTGAAATTGCCAAGCTTTCATAGGATCGCGTATGATATTCTATAATCCGATCGTCCATCGTGAGAAAATTTAAAAAGACAAAAAAGACCTGCGATTCACCCGACTACCGAGAAATCCCGATTCGACTTTACCCCGTTATAACCCAGTTAACTTGCTCCGCTTTGCCGAGGTCACGACCACTTTCTCACCACGGAACAGTATCTAATTCGTACTTGAGAAGGGTTCCGGAGGTGGTAAGACGGGTTACGGGTGTTTGTCTCTGAGCTATCGGAAGTCAAGAGAGCTCGCCAAACAAGAGACGACTCGGAAAACTGATTAGATTTAAATAATTTCTTATTTACAAGAATTCAACTATTTTACAAATAAAACAAATATTTTCCATTCTCGTTCTTATAATTATTGTAAAAATATCTTGTAATCCGGAACGTGAAATAATTTATGAAATTAATTTTTTTTTATATTATTCGAGCGAGAATTCAACGTTTATAAAATTACGTATTAATTTAAGGAGGTTTATGTGGTACCGAGTAAGTCAAAAGAAAGTTTTCTGTGACTAGCGTAGTTAGCTTAATACGATTGACAACGCCGCGACCACATAACCCGTACAGCTGTCATAGAACGAGAATTTTGCTCCACGATTTTGTCACTCGTGTTGTCGTTTTATCATCCAGTTATTGGACAATGGAAGACACCCTACGTTGCCATGGTCAAAGTACTGTCAAGCTTAGCCTCACAGAAATCACCATTGTTCGAGGCAAATTAATTTATTATATGAACATCACGAGTACTCAATCGATTTTATGAAGCTCTACAAATGTTCCTTAGATATTTTTCTTATTAATTCTGCAATTTTCGTCAAAAACTGTTTGTCAATGATTGTGAATTTAATGTTTATAGACGGAAAAATCAGTGACCTGTACAAAGGCCCATGTTAATTTAGAAAATATGTTTTTATTTATTTTTCACGAACAAGGTATCCTCGGGTCTTGAAATTTTAAGAGATGACTTTTTAGATACCGATAAGTATATTGTAATTGTTTCATCAATATTTGTTCGTTAATTCGCTGACCGGAACTTATCAATGCCCAAGTCCGATGGGACGATACACGTCGAGGGGATATCGTTTAATATCCATTTTAGCTTTTTATTTCGTTCTCCTCTCGCAATTAATTCAAACGAGTAGTTACCGAACCTCCCCTGTCTCTCTGTGCAAAGTCCATGAATTTGAGTTGAGTAACGCGAGGGTATAATTGTGCCATTTGCAGAGAAACGCTAATACAATTGGGATCGTTAACGGTTACGTCCCGCTCCAGTTACCGAAGAGAGAACCTTTCCGGTTGTAGTACGCCACGCCGACTATCCTCTACTACCGTGCAGATACAATTTATCTACGTACACAATGTAAATGGCGGCTGTAAGTGTCAGCTGGCCTCTATCTCTTTCTCCTCTCGCTGTACCTCGCGTTCCCTTTGCTCTACAGAATTGCATCGTCGCGTTGGTGAACTACCAGGAATAAGGGTGTGTTTCGATGGTTTCGCCTTTTATACGACTGTGAATACGTTGCACTCGTGGAAATGCTCGTTTTACACTCACACGTATAAGCCCCAAGTTTCGAGGACATTTTCAAGTATTTATCGCTAGTTTTCGAGAGATGAGAATTCACGAGTGGATTTCAAACGCCACGTTTCCTCTCTTAGTGCAAACAATTTCTTTACAAGTTACAAGTAGAGTAGATAATATGCGTATACGATATTCGTATATAAACTTACCATTTATTATTGTCCGTATAAATGATCTTATTTATTAATATAAATTCGTATATATTATACAATTTATAGGAATTAAAACACGAATCGTTAACATCTCAGAATTAATGCCGAGTTTATTTCGTAGCGAGCTAACATTTCCATTCTTTATCTCCGGATTTTCGATGCCTCGTATAATTTTAATATACGTGGCATTGAAATATATAATTTAATAGGCTATTTTTAACGTAACGAATAATTCTCGAATTCTCGACATCGGAGACAAGGTTGGGAAACAGCCGAAAGTAGGTCGAAATTATGCCTCTCACATTTCACCACATTTTATTCCGCCGTCAAGCGCGTCTGCTTTTTCTCACGACGGGAAGACAAAAAATTAGATTCCCGAAGCATTGAGTCGGATGTAAAGAGGAGGAAAAAGGAAGAAAAGGAACGAGACTGACGAGAGACGATGGAAATCCGTTGTGGGTAAAGCGAATTACGAGAAGTGAGGTGATTCCGCCAAGTTTCTCGTAATATTCATTCTTTTTTTTCCTTCCCTTTCTGCTTCGCTTTTCCTCCCTAGAGCACGTCGCTACCCTTCGCGTCAAGATTCTGAATGGCGAGGGTAAGAGACGCGGCAAGAGAAGGTAGCTTGAGTCCAACTTTGCGAGCTTCCGGGCGAAGTGGCACAATACGAGAGTGAGGATGAAGGGTGAACGCGGCTGGTATGCAAAAGGGCGAAAATATATCACTTATATATATATATATATGTATCTTCGTCTCTACATATAGGTATATATATTGTATATAGATAGGGACTTTATGCTTTTGGCATCGGAAGTAGGTATACGCGCTTTCCTTCTCTCCATCTCTCTCTCTCTCTTCAACAGAATTAGGATGAGAGAGAGAGAGAGAGAGAAAAGCTCCGTAGCCCTGTCATACATATCGTGCAGAGGGTGGTGGAGGAAGGTATATACTGTCCCTAGAGAAGGGTAACGAGAAGAGCAAGGCAACGTCGGCCGTAATGGGTCGCGCGGGCTGGGAAAAGCTTGAGCGAAATTCCGTTGGGGACGCTGAACAGGCTTTACAACCAGCTTCGCTCACACACGCATACACACGCGCACATACACCATTTACGTATATAGAATGTGTATAAAATATAGACACGTACATGGACAGAAGTAGATAGTAACGGGGAAACGAGAAAGAGAGACGTGACGCTATGTTGAGCACGTTCGATTAATTCGTGACGTCGATGACTCGTACGTCGGACTCATGGCAACTGCCTGACCGGTCTAGAGAAATTTAACGCCGAAGGCTCATGATTTTTTAAGGAGAATAAGAATATATAATTTTATCGAATGTTAATTAGTTTCGATTCGATAGTATTTTGATAAATTTATCAAATAAAAACACTATATAAAAGACTCGAAAGAAAAGTCAATAAACCATCGTTTTTAAGTATTTACTTGTATAACAGTTATTCAGTTTTTCATTATTTACCTCGTATTTGAGTTTCAACACGAAATAACGGCAAATACGAGAGAAGATAAAGCACAAAGTCGCAATGACGAGGTGACTTATGTGTGTCTTATCGTTGATGTATTCATGTTGGTGGTGGGGACGGATTTTCTTGAAACTTTATCGTTTGGGACGAAAACTACGAAAGGCAGAGAGAGAGAGAGAGAGAGAGAGAGAGAGAGAGAGAGAGAGATAGAAAGAGAAATATTCGAGCGAATGAGAGACACGTTGGTGCTTGAACGTCTAACGGAACTGTCGCCTTGAGCCATGGAACATGTTACATACATCTCCACCCATTGACTCGCACACAACCTCATGTACCTACATATTTCATGCAGAATTCATAAGGGCAAGGACGAGGTGAAAAAGTGTGCAACGCCCATAGAGACGTGTACAACGTACATGCATACGTAATACAGGCTCCGTAACATTATTATACGATGGTGATACGAGTCCTTTCAACTTGGCAAAAGTTTACCGGGACCGAGACCAAGTGTATATACAGGTATATACACTTGGTGTGTAGAAGATAGAGAGGCGTGGGGTATTCTCCGATTAGACGTCGTCGTTCGTCGTCGCGTCTCAACAGTGCGGCGCGACGCCTCGAGCCGCATAACGCGCCAAGAGAATGCCCGCGAGGACGCGCGAACGATGAAAGTTGTGAAAGTCGAGAGAGCTCGACCGACTTTTAATCGGGCTGCTCTCCTGACCATTCTCTCTACGCAATGTCGGCTTGTACGAGGGAAAGATAAAAAGAATCTCTTCGTCGGCCTTGCAATCACATTTTTACGCGATATTGAATAATCCGGTAATTAAAGTTCACCGCGAGTATCGGAGAACAAAAAATTCGTCGAGATTGGAATAGCCGTTATGTCGATTATCGAGATAACCGATTGTACAGGTTGAGATAAAAAATGTTGCGTTGATGAAAATATAATACGAAATAAAATAGAAATACATCAACTCGCGTCGAGAAATAAAGGAGTTGAATTCCACGTGCGTGTGGGACGGAAAAAACGGGGCATACGCGAGTGACATACTTTCGTGTCGGGACACGGCTGGGAATACCTCGATGAATTGTAGATAGGCACACGGCAGAGCGCAATACCGTTCGGCTCGTATATAGACATAGAAACGCGATGGAAGGTCGCGCATTCGCTATTAATAGAAGAAAAAAAAGACCGTGGTCGAGCACTCAACATCGCTTGGTACCCAACAATCGAGGATTTTCTAAACGTATCGGGCAATCGGTGAAAATTATTGCCGACAGCCGCCAATTTTTTTACCCGAAAGATTTTGTTTTATGTGAAAAAGGAATAAATATATAACACGATATATTGATATTTTCATACGAAAAATACGATATTTCTCCGAACGTCACATATTTTTTTCTTTACCGAATACTTTATCACGACTAAAGTCATTTTTATTTCGTTCGGAATAAAAATATTTTTCGATTAATTGGCACGTATCGGATATGTTTAATTCTCGTCGGACAAAGAGACGCAGTTATATTGCCACGATGGGTGAGTTTTCACGTTTAAATAATTCTGTTCATTCGTGCATATTGAATTTATTCCTTTGTATTTTTATTGTTTAATCATAAGTCTGGGAAACGCGGGGGTTTTTTTGAGCCTTTCGTTTTTTCGAAAATCATTATTTCTCGCTAGGAAGTTTATCGGTCTGTCCGAACAGTTTTTTTTTAATCGACGAGACGAACGGTGCATCTCCTTTACGAGACTATGATTTTCATCCGAGGCGTATAATTGCCGCTCGAAAAAATATTTGTTCAAGCGAATGAGTATATTTGTATTCAAATTTATTTTGCTTCATTACACGCGAGCATGCATGCGAATATTTATAAATCGAACAAATTTTATTGGTACTTGATTAAATGCATTCGATGAGTGATTTTAGCGTCCTCCCGTAATATTTTTTCTTTCATTATATAATAATTAACGACAGAGGAAAATTAAGTAGTAGTAGTAAATTTATTCCAATATGTAGGTATCCTTGCTGCGGGTTTTAACATTTTCCCCTTACCTTACAATCCTATTCCTAAAATTTTGACATTCTTTTAACGTTCTGATTCTCTAATTTTTCTATTTTTACGGCTATATTTACATTTCTATCTCCATTTTGTTTCTCTCATTACATATTTGTATAGCTTATCTGACGAAGGAAAATTAATAAAATAGTTCGATCAGAATTCTTTTTTGCGTCTGCTATGAGTTTTTTGTTTACGACGTACGAATTTAGGACAGGAAACACAAATTTGTTGGCATCAATTAATGCAAATCTTAATTCTCTCATTTATTTATTCCATCCTCTCGAGCAGCCCGGATGACTCGCGTACGTACCTAACATGTATATATAAAACCGCGCGAGAGAAGAATCGCGGCCTCTCCTCTCTCGTTCACCGAGGATTCTCCGTGTCCCACTGACCTCGTATACCATTACGTACATTATTACCAGCTGCTCCTCCTCCTTATTTCGCACCGTCAGCCGGTCGCCGCTTCGAGTTATTGCGAAATTTTTCTCCTCTTTTTTTCTTCTCTCGCGTTCTTTTTTTCCGGGACTTTCGAGTCCAGCGAGTCGTGACGCGTCGTTATACTCAAGCAAAGAAACATTGAGAAAGACAAGCCGGAGCCGGCAACCTTGGAATTCGCAAAGTTTTTTTTCATACCGAAATATTTCATAGTTTACGCGTCGCGAGACTATTGAAACTTCAAAAAAAAAAAACAAAAAAAAAAGAAAGAAAAAAAAGACGCAACAAATAAAACCACTAACGCAACGTACATTCGCCAAGTTCTTTTATCTCTGAAAAATTCCATCGAAAATAGTTAAAAATGTCTTTTTTCCATAGGTTCTCGATATATTTACCTCGAATATCGTTACGTTTGTTCGATAAGAACTGAAAATTCCGTATTTTCTCTTTATCCAAAAACGATCGATCACAAAACATTTCCCGCACATCCTTCGTGAAATTGACATTCATTTCCACCCCCAAAATGAAATTTTCATGCTCCCTAAATATATGAATATTCAATCGAATATACTATAATTCTTGCCAACATCGAACATCGCCAATTACACGAAAAAAAAAAAAAAATGCATTTAATACAACAAAATAAAAGATATCTCACGTTTTTTTTCCCCGCGTTAATTTTATCACCGCTAACAAGCATTCGCCGTAAATTAAAACACTTGTATCCGCGACAATGCTCGTGTATACAAATATATATTATGTAGATATACGCGCATGCACAATGTTCACGCGTGCATCGTAACAACCCCGGACCACTCTTAGCCACATGGTCCCCTCCCTCCTCCCTCGTCCCTCTCACACCCCCCACCACACGACGTCATCTACCTCGCGCGTTCCCCCAGTACATATTCACCGAGAAGGTGAGGTTGTAACTACGTTCGAACGTTTACATATTCGTCGAGAGGGGTAGAGAGGGTGTGCGATGGGCGAGAGGGGAGGGATGTTGTATATCGACGCGACGTCGGCGTGTACACGTTATACATACATCGACTAATCGATAGCTGATGCTGCTGATGCTGCCGGGGCTCTCTCGCCACTACCACGTACATCGTTATACACGCAGTTCGTGGAGCGAGATGGAAAGGGAGAGATAGAGGATGTCTATATATATATATATATATATATATATAGGAACGACCCTCTCTCGCACCATCGAGCCATTTATATGTGCACAAGCTTACGCGTTCGCCTGCCAGCCCCTCGTACAACCGCCCCCCCCCCCAACGCACAAACACGGACGGACCGACAGACACAGAGACTATACACGCGTTTACTTTCCTCCCTGTTCACTCTCGCGCTCGTTCGCTCGAGCGCTCGTCGACGAGTTTTCTCTCCCTGCTTTCGCGCACGGGGTCCTTTTGCTACAGGTTATATTCGACGAAACGCGCACACGTGGCGCCATCGCCAAAGAGAACGCAGAGTGAAAACCCCCGCTGGCGCGGCGCACAGTCGCAAAGCAAAGTTTTAACGAGCCACCACCGCCCCCTTCAACCCCTCGCCGACCCTCTGTGCATGCTGCACCCTCTCTACGATCGTTCTGTCTCTCTCTCTCTCTCTCTCTTTCTCTCTCTTTTTTTTTTAACCTACGACTTTGTCAATTTTTATTTTGCAAACTCGTTCGTTCAAAATGGAATAATACGAATCGGATTTGATCCGACGTATTTTCTCCCTGCGGGAGAAAAAACTCAAAGCGTGGAAATATATATGTCGAAAAAAATGGAAAAAGAAAATTACGTTTCGAGCTTCCTTCGGTCGTTGTGCGATTTACGACTTTATTTTCCGTGGAACGTTGGCAGTCGATTTTCGCAAGGACTTTTGTCGGCTTACACAGACGCACGACTTTGAGAGCTCGCGGGATTATACTACGGGATTTTATTTCCCCCTCGTTCGATCGTTCACGCTCTCTCTCTCTCTCTCTCTCTCTCTCTCTCTCTCTCTCTCGGTTTCTGTCACTCTCGATTCTCCTTCGTGTCATCGATATGCTTGCCTCAATCAATGTTTCTTGGAGGGAAAAAAAACCGTCGAAAGAAACGTAAAGTGACGAACGAAGTAGGAAGTATATTACAATCGAGCTTATACATATACGTATATGTACATATATATATATATATACATAAATATACGCGGAGAGACGCTATAAACTCTTCACGGCTATCACCTGCAACGTCGTTCGCGTTTTACGAGAGTGCAAGGCGTCGCGTGCACGCGTCCTCACCCACTCCCCGTCGCCTCGAGTCTTTCTTTCCACAGTCATAGTCCCCCGTGGTACGTCATTGCCAAGCTCAGGTCGATCTCTCCGTCGTGTCGAGGGTATCAGCACCCAATCGTTCCGCCACCTGTGTCTTTTATTCATTGAAGATCTTCTTATATTCTTTAACTAATTATAAAAATATATATTTTTTCATCTTTTTTTTTATCTACGGTTCTCCTCTTTTATCGTTTTTCCTTTTTTCTTTTTAATTTTGTTATTTTCTACACACGTTACGTTGAGAGAAATTTTGAGTCTCGCTCTGTGAAAAGTAAACGATAGTAAGCTTGGCATATTGGCGCGTTATATCTTCGTTCTCGCTAGGTCGAGAGGCAATTTACGTGAAATAATGTTACGAAATTCATTGATAACGTATCTAACATTTAAAAATACAAAATATTTATAATTCATAATGATATATATTCAGGTAAAAGGATGAGAGAGGAAATTTCATTTTAACGGTGGCGCAAATGTTGAATCCGAGGCAGAGAAAGAATCGTTCTGGTAGATTTCGGATATCGATTCGAACGATCGAATACGATAATATTTATTCGTGAACACGGACAATCCCGAATTTCGCTTGGCGCGATTTCCGTTGTCGAGGAAACCGAGAAAATTTTTATAAACCGAGAATATATACGATGTTGCTGTATCGCGCCGAAGTGCAGCGCAGTAGATTTTCTACCGTTTCGTGTAGTACGTGTGTATAAATATGTATACGTCTGTATGTATATGTGTATTCTCGTATGTGTGTGCATATGAAACGTGTAGAAAAGTGTGCGAAGTGTGCCGGGGGTTGTAGGGAAATTGTGTAATTTATTCAGTGAGCTGGTAGAGATCGGTGCTCTCACGCTCTCTCCCTCCCACTCTCTCTTTCTCACAGCGACGAGACATATACGTTCTCTGCCGGATACTCTACAAACGCGACGATATGACGGAAAGAGTAGCATTTATTGCGGAATAAAATCTCCGTCGGGCCGAGAGATAGAGAGAGAGAGAGAGAGAGAGCGCGAGAGAGAAAGAAAGAGAGCGTCTCTTGTATGCGCATCGCTCGTAGTGCGAAGGGTTAAAAAATGTCCCCGATGCGCCACGGAGAAAGAGAGAGAACGAAAAGGGCTGAACGAAAAAAGAAAAATGAAAATAGTATATTGCGCGCAGACAGGATGAAAACGAAATGTGCGCGCAAGAATGAAATGGAGAGATACGCGAGTCCCTGTCTTCGCTCTCGAGAGACCGTGTCCTGCGTTTAACTTTGTCAAATTTCACCTCTCGTTCTTCATTCAAATTTGCTCTCTCACCTAGAGTTAAGAAGAATAAAAAAAATAATAGAAAACAATTATGAAATAATTTTTATATAAATGAACAAAAATTAATTAACGAAATATATGAACACGGAGATGGTGAAATGAGAACCGGACGATTGAGAGACTGAAAAGACGACGACGACGACGACGACGAGCGAATGTACACCGGTAGGAAAGAATATCCGCTTATACGAGCGAGTTACGACTTTACGGATCGGGGGATTCCTCTCGCTCTCCCCCGCTCTCTACCCCGCACCCGCCGCTCCTCCTCCTCCTCCTCAACCTCATCCTCCTTCTAGCCCCTCTATTTTCTCTCTTCCGCGCCGCGTCTCATCCTTGCCCAAGGATGAGAGAGACTTCGATGGGCAAGAGAAGGAGGAGGACGAAGTGCTTCGTAGCTCGCGATCTCAGTCTCCATAATGTCATGTATGCATATACATGACGTTATATATATATATATATATATATATATATATATATACATACATGTAGATATACGTATATGTCTATATATGTAATGGTTAAGAGTATACGCGTACCTCGAAGAGCTGCGAAGCCGAGTTCGCTTCTCCGCAGGAAAGATACGTGCTCGGTCGGTCGGTCGGTCACTGAACCGCCGCCGACGTCTCGCTTCCACACCGCGGCCTCCCTCGCCGTCTCAAGCTCTTCGTCTCTTCTATGTATTTTCCATCTTTGTGTCTCTCTCTCTCTCTTTCTCTTTCTCTCTTTCTCTCTCTCTCTCGCTCTCGCTCTCTCGACGAGTTCCTTCGCGCATCGACGCCGCCTTTTGCCATACCATCCCAACGTCCTGTGCCAGGCGCGCGCGATCGAGGCGAAGTACCGTTACGATCCGCCGCTACGTTCTACCTGGAAAGCTGCGATATATATGTATCGTGCGGTATACAAGTCAGTGTAGGAGAGTTGGTATGGCAGAGCTAGCCCACGATGTATAGGTACGTGAGAACGGGCACGAAGGAAGCGATGAGAAAAGAGTATGCGCGTGTCTGTATGTATTGGTTCGTGTGCGTTTGGGTGTGCGTGTGTGTATGTATGGATGCGAAAGAAGAAAAAAAATGGGGAGAATAAAGGAAAGAAACGAGAACGACGACGACGATGACGACGACGACGACGACGACGACGACGCAACGACGAAAAAGAATCTCTCGTCTCGTCGAGCGAGTGTCCGATGACTCTCCGGCTCTCTTCTATACCGTCACCGATATTATTTTCCATTGTTGCTCCCCGCGGGTATACACACTTCTCGATAACGTCGAGGCGAATTCGCGAGGGCACGTTTTCGCGTTTAATTTCCGGTCAAGCCGCAACACTCGTATCTACAGCTTCGACGAATGTTACATCTGTATAATTACTTTTGCAGTTGTATCGGGAGAGTGAGAGAGAGAGAGAGAGAGAGAGAGAGAGAGAGAGATAAGGTAATACGTGCTCCGCGAGTTTGCGAGAGTTAATAACACACGTGCGCGTGCGTCCGCGGCAATCGTGTATTTCGTACGAATGTTAAGTTTTATTTTTCGTCATCAATTCACGAACATTAGCGCGGATATTCGTGGTTTTTACGGTTTTTTTATTTATTATTATTTTTTTGGTGTGCTAATATCGATCGTAAATAACGGTCGTTAATGTGCAAATCCGGTGAAATTTTGATTTCACGGTGCGCGCGGGAGGTACGGGACACGTTCGAAGATACTTTACACAGTAATCGGATTTTAATCGATCGCGGGATCGAGTTTTATGGGCTGAGGGATACGGCTTGATTAATTGAACGCTTGAAACAATAACGACGTGAAGCAATGTAGAGTGAAAAATGATTCCGCGAACTGCGATGATTCGATTTCGTTAGAAATACGTTCTCGAATTGCTGCCACCGCTTGTTAATTGAACAAAATGGATTTGTCGAACGAATTTATCAGCGAGATAATAAAAATAACGCTTCCAAAGAATATATAAATTATCATTAAAATTTCTTTCAAAGCCAAACTTCAAAATAACTTCTTGAATCGATTAAAACAAATTTCGATACTTTTCTCCGATAATATTGCTGTATTATATTTTTTTCTTCACAAACTATATCATATACTATATAGACTACTTATAGTCGGGTAATCTTATACACGTGGACTGATTCCCCTCTGCCTTTTGACCGCAGGGTAGTATATTCCATGCCTCAAGTATAAAGTCTCGAAACTCGTTAATGAGAGAGATAAAGAGAGCGAGAGAGACAGACAGAGATAGGTCTCGAAACTTGAAAGCAAGACGAGAACGTACGGTCCCTGCAGCACACTTGGTACGTTACAACACACAGGCATGTATGAATCACGAACTACCACACTGTCTGTGTTTAATGGTGGCGAAGTTGGCGTATTTCGTATCCGTGTATACAGATTCACAAAGTTTCTCCATCGGCACCAGGTAGGCAATGTATATATATATATATATATATATATATATATACGCACCCACGCGCACATAAACCTACACACTCACATATATATATATATACAATAATGTATGCTCTATAACGGCAGAATATAGACATATGTATATTATGTACCGTTTCATATACTGCGTTATAGCGGGTATAACGATGAGAAATTTCAAATATGTTAGCTCGTGCCCGCGAGATCGATCGACTCGAGTTTCGGGTCTCGGGATATAGAGTTGAGAGAGTTTCTCGTTAGATTCTCTCTCGGTAACATTCTCGAGAGGCCGATGGCCCGCGAGCTTGCCATCCTACCCTCGATCATTCTCGTACTACGGTTATATGTTATTTCGATATTAGAAGGATGATTTCACGAGTATCGAAATAATTTTACGAGCACCGAACAAATAACACGATTATTCCTTCGATTTTATAACCACTCGAGACATTTAGCGGATATCGTATGGATTTAACATCGATAAATTATCCATTAAATCACTCGCGAAATATTCTAATCGTCGTTCGAGGAATTTTCTTCAATACGTTTCGAACACTCGTTCGTATTTAAGTCCCGCATTTGTCACATTGACCCAGATCCCAGAGGGGTGAGGGAGGAGGGCGGCTTATGCTTGAGTCACCACCATTGGCTATAATGAGGAACGGAGTATCGCGGTAGCGCCAACTCGTGAAGTAGTTTTACTGTAACGGAGTGCAGCCGGGAGCGAGCGAGGGGCTCGTCTCGTTTATTACGCGCCCACGTAGGTCTCTCGGTCTTACGCACGTACCTATAACGTATATGACCACTACTGTGTATTCATGTGCCTCGAGTTATATGCTACAACCACACACACACATATATATATATATATATGTATATATGCACATGCATATGAAATAACTTACATAGATCTTAGGCCCCTCGAGGCCTGACTCGCCGGATACCTCGGTGCATCGACGATGCACATTTCGCCAGTGGATACGTACTGTAGGGATCAATCTCCAATCCCCAACTGTTTGTACCGGGCAATTCAAAGATTCGTTATTTATGTACGAGAAGGTCGAGAGTGGTTGTAGCGGCTTTTTCGCCAAAAAATAATATACATCGACTGCGATACCCGGTCCGTCATTCGTTCCGGTTTTTCACGCTCTTGGTTTAATTCGAAGAGCGGAAAAATTGCCAGGAACAAAATCTGGTGGAATGTGTGACAGGTAGATAGGTGATGGATGCGTACGGTGAGGCGAATGTACTTGCTTATGCAAAGACGAAAGTGTGTGCGTGTGTGTGTGTATTTTCGTGCGTGGGTATGAGACGGTTGTTTACGAATGTTTGTAAATATGTCGTGAGAGGGAGCGAGTGGCTGATAAATGGCCCTTTCGAAGATGCCCTTGAGAAAGTAGAGGTCGAAGATGTGTTCCCGCGTGATTGTTCGAGGGAGCGCGAAGGTACGCGCGTCAAATGTTTACGAGCGTGGCCGAGTGAAAGTGCGAGGGTTTATAAACCTTACACGGATGAGAGATGCGCGAGTGTGATTTTTGATGGTAAAAGTGTCTGCGAGGGTGTGTGCAAACGTTGTTCACGAGGGTCGTATTAGTGACGAATATGTCCGAGTATCTACGAGGGCGAGAGTATAACTGTGTGTATTTCTCAATGTTCGTGCGAGGGTCCAACAGCGACTGTGAGACGGTCCACTGACCGTGCACTTTATTATTATGTAGATGCTCTTTTCTCTTCCCTATAAATATATATGGATAGGGGTTGCAACGAAAAACCGTATATAGAACCATAGACTGCCCCGCGTCGTTGCCGCTTTAGTCGCGCTCGTTGTCGAGGAAATTCAAGCAGATGAGAGAAGCACAATGGGGTTGGGGGTGGAAGAGAGGGTTGCACACGGTTGACGTGGAGAGCGAGAGGAGGTAAAGGGCGAGAGAAAGAGAAAGAGAGAGAGAGAGAGAGAGAGAGAGAGAGAGAGTGAGAGAGAGAGGAAGGTTGTGTACCGAACGAAGGGTTGAATTCGCGAACGCGGGAAGATCGTGCGCCGAGTGAGTGAACGAGCGACCGAGAGAGAGAGAGAGAGAGAGGGTGGGAGGACATCGTTCCGTGCCAGGGGGATGGACGCCGCTTCCATGGCAACCGATCGGTCCATGGTGGCTGGGATCCGGGCTCTCTGCGAGGCATCACCCAACCATGGAGGAAATTCTCAGGCACGAGAGAGGAAACGGTCGGCTAATATAGACATGTATGTGTGTGATTATAATACAACCCGCATACGCAGCGCACGCGGCTTCCAATAAATATATATATATATATATATATATATTCGCCTGGCATTCTCTCGAAACTGCACAGCCTTCGGGCTCAATCTTCGACCCGATCTGGCTTATCAACGCTATCCCGTATATCCTCTCGATATGCGCAAACGATACATATACGCGTATAGGCAATTTATCCCATAACAGAGACGAGCTCTGACAAACAAACCTCTGTTCTCCGACATTCGAATCCATTAGTTCAAATTCGAAATATACTCCGTCGGTAAAACATCGACGAGGAAGAAAATACTATTTCGTTCTTATACTTTTTTTAAACGAATACTTTCGAAGGTTTTCTTTTCTTTTTTTTCTTCTTTTTTATTTATTTAATAATTGGCTCGACATTGGAAAATTATGAATTTTACCATTTTTTGTTTGTTTGTCGTCTCCTCTCGCTTGGCACGTTGCCACGTAGGTTTTGGTTACTGGTCCAGAGAATCACCTGTATATGTACGTAATTTAAATGTACACGAACGCGAAGCCCTCTAGGTGATTAGCACCTCCGAATAACCGACGAGGTTTACGAGTATATACATATATCTACACACGTATAATATAATTTACATGTACCTTTGCTGCCTATTAGTTTTGGCTGCAAGCCGTGGCGGAGAAATTTCAAACCTGCATCCCACCCGGTCCCCCTCCACGACTCCCACCTCTCGCAGCCCTCATGTGCGCGTCACCGCGAGCGTTCGATAAATCGTTATCGCTATTCAACCGCCGTCGGAGAGTGAACGTGTGTGTGATGGGGCGTTAAATGCCGCGCTTCGTCAATTTAAATCGAAGCGACTACGCGCGCTTAAACTCTCTCTTCCTCTCGGTCCCTCTCTTCGTCATCATCGTAACGTCAACTCACAAAATATATAGACAGAGAAAGAGACGGAGAGAGACAGTGTGAGAGAGAGAGAGAGAGTGAGTGAATAGGTGGAGGGGTGGGGGGGGGGGGGGGGGAGCTAGCCAGCCAGCTAGCCCGGGAAACAGCACCGAGCAACGGTGGGAATTATTGTCGGTCGAACGGATATCCCCCCCCCCCCCCCCCACCGCCAACGCTATTCATACACGTATATATATTAGATCTGCATATGGTATACGTTATATACCCAGCTTGTATAAAGTTAAGGGTTGAGAGGGAGGTCCCTAGCGGAGAAATTGCACATCATTTTAATCTTCGGTCTGCATACGAGAAAGAAAACGAGAAAAGCAAACGATCGATCGATCTCGCGTGTTATCAGCACCATTTATCGTACGAAGATTTCTATGCATCGAAGACGTCGCATGTCGCGAATGAAAGAGATAGTGCGTGGTGAAAAAAGAAAAGAGAATCGCTCTTCATTGGTACACGGAGATTGAAAAGAATTTTAGAAAGTTAAGTAAGCAAATAGTTTGCAAATTTCCGGGACAGAATTCTCTTAAATGCCCAAGTAGGGAGTTTTTATGCAAGCAGCGGTGTATGCGTGAGTGTATGTGTGTGTATATATGTGATTGTTAATACAGTTTGTCGTATTTTTCGAGCATTAATTCGCGTTAGTGTCCGAGAAATTGCCTTTTAACATACAGAGCGTGTATGTATGTACAGCTATCGCATAGGTGTACAGTTTATAACATCAGTTCGAGAGTCGGTGCGAACTCGCCACCGGTTCGTCCACTTTGCTCGCCGTTTGACCTGGATACCGAAGCAGCCACGAGTCTCGGCCCGTGCTCCGAGAGCTCGTCCGGCTGGTAAGCGAAAAGCTTCTCTCTCTCACTCTTCTTTCGCTCTCTTTCTCTCTCTCTCTCTCTCTCTCTCTTTCTCTCTTACCTCTTGTGGCATCGCAGCAGCTCGTCGTCGTTGCCGTCGTAGACACGAGCTCTGTTCCCCCAAGCGGGCAACATCAACAGCGAAAAGCTTCTTGAGTCTCGCTCTCCTCTCTTTCTCTGTCTCTCTCTCTCTCTCTCGCTTTCTATGCTACAGAGCTTACACCGTGGGAGTGAACTATACCTGTAGTTATTTTTCCCTCGGTAAAAAAAACTAACGCGTCACGAGCTTCTTCTGCTTCTCAGAGGGCAGACGCTCCCACCAAGGTGCTCTTTACATAACTAAAGCCCATTTTTTCTTGGCGCGTAGTACTATGAAATGTTAATTTTATGATGCACACAGCTTTCTCTCTTTCCCTCTCTCTCTCTCTTTTTCTCGTTCGCTTTATCTTTCTCGCTTAACACATTTACGGGAAACTACTCGAAAACGATGATGCTTCATCCAAATATCTCTCGAGACGCTCTTCAACGATCCTTCGGCAAAGAAATAAGCGCGGATCGCGTAATTAAATTAACGATGAATACCGCAAACTATTCCCATCGGATTGAAAGGATAAAAATATGTTCAAGTTCGCATAAAGTTCGTATCGACCGATGTATTCGATGAAATCCTCGCGTTCTTGTAATTTCGACTAGAAATCCCGATAAAAACTATCCTCGAAACGACGAATATAATATTTTATAACTTGGAAACTTTTCGAAATGTTAGACGAATCGTTGTATTCGTGATTCCGACATTTATATGGCGCGTGTCAAATTTGAGAATCTTCCGGAAGCCGTTCGCGTCAGCTCTACGTGGCGGAGTAACGGCTAATCGTATAAATTGCCGTGAATTCCCGGGGCCGCAGAGATCTCGCAACAGTCTCGGCTTATAACCAACCATGTGTATTAATGTGAGAGTCAGAGCTCCGAGAGAGTGGGATAGACAGAGAGAGAGAGAGAGAGAGAGAGAGAGAGAGAGAGAGATACGCTAAGTGACGCGCGGCAACTTCCCGCGGTGATGATGTAGGTACGTGTTGCGCGCTGTTCCGTCCTCTGTATACGTATATACCTATCATGTCTATGTGAATATTTTGAATGTATATATATATATATATATATATGTATATATTTCTATATTTCTATATATACATATATATCCTCTTACCCGTTAACATATATATATATATAACCACCTATCTAGGAAGCACAGACGGTGTAACGAGCGGAGATCCGCGAGCAAAGCGGTGTGTTGTACCGTAGTCGACGAGAAGGAAGCAGGAGAGTCTAGGCGAACTATATGGCTTACACATACATATCTATATAGAGTTCTAAAACGCGATGAAGATGAACAGTAGATGTGTATGTGTTCGATGCTCGTGTACGTGTACCAATAGCTATACGCATAGAGAAGAGCGACCAGGTCTCGAGTGGCCCTGATAAATCATATACCTTGCCTGATGGAGAACAAGCACGCTTCGAGAGATTGCTGATCTTCTGATATATATATATAATCAGCCTTGAATAGGGAAATTTCAGCACCAATGTCTCAAAACACTGTATTGAGAATTTCAGCGTACCTTGGAAATAATGCGCGAGGTAGGTATATTTCTTATAAAGAAAAATTCAAAATTTTACGTACGATCTTGTACGATGACGCGAACACGGAGTGCGAATCCATATGAATTTTGTTACGAGACTGCCGAAAATGCACCCGGGGAAAAAGTATTATCGTAGAATCCGGTATAAAAAAAAATATATACCTAATATAAAAACCTTCCAATACAGAGAAACAAAACGACGAGCACAAATATCGCGTATAAAAATGTCTCGAGACGTCGATGTTGCTCCTCGGTTTATCAGTGACGGCATCCATTACACACAACCGGCCCCCGACACGGTCGATCGGCTCGAATGCATAATTGCGCCTCGCTAACCACGGTATCTGGGTGTGAGCACGGTACAACCAACATATATTCGTATATATGTATATATATATGCGTGTATTTACATATTCGCTAATTTGCGAAGCTTGCTGAATATTACAGGGTATTCGAAGTACCAAGTGCATGCACACATATACAAACGCGCATAGACGCGAGGGCACGCACGCGCGCGGTTGTAGCGATCAGGCGATTGAAACGAGCGTGAGCGCCGACTCATTCTTCTCGTATATCGCAGCCGGCAAGCATTCGTGTAGTCACGGTCACTCTCTCTCTCTCTCTCTCTCTCTCTCTCTCTCTCTTTCTACCTCGCCAAGTGCATGGAATACATTGCGAAATCGTTCGAGACGGACGAACGACGTCGACGAGAGTGAAAACGAATGACACGTACGAACGTATATGCCTCTCCGAGATCGCCACACGTGTCTTGGGTAGATATTGCGGATATATATAGTATGCGTGTATGCTTAAACAGAGTTTTTGCATGGTGCATAAACTTTTAGTGACAATACGTTTCGACTGCAGACACGTCCAGATAACAGTTGTGTGGGATAATTGATGGTGTATTTAGTAGGTATTATATATGTATATGTGTCTATGATTGGGGCATTTGTATATAGAGTCATGTGGGTAAAGTGTGCGCAGCGGGTAAATGTGCGGTTATATCTCAAAAACGGTTTATAAATAATGAACGGCATCCCCCATCTTCAATCCCACGTGCGACGTTTTACGAAGAGCTCGATTGTCAGTGACCGCTAGCGCGCTGTTTTGTTTTCGCAGGTAAGTGAATGTTTTGGCTTAAATTATTACCATGTTTTATCATATTTGGCGGGTAATCTTTTATAGACTTTTGAACATTTTGAACATTTGCTATTTATCATCGAGCACTATACAGCATTCGGCTTGACGAGTGACAATGTTTCAATTCTTGAGATGACATCAATGATATTAATCGAATCCTGTTTTGATGGATTGTCGTTTTTGTTTCAGAATCCAAATATACATTGTAAATGTCGACATATCCTCAAAACCAGCTGAACGCGACTGGGTATAGAGGTTTCTGAAAAGCTTTCCTAAAATGAAATTGCGACAACCGACTCCAATTAGTATTGCCAGAGAGATGGGATTTAACAAAACCCAAGTCAAAACTGTAATAATAATAAATGATAATATAATAAATAATAATAAATAAGAATATTTGATTTTTTTAACTGGTTATACTTATTTAATAGCTTAGAATCTCGTCATTTTATGTTGCGCACACTTACCCCTATATTGGGGTAAGTGTGCGCATTTCGGCTATGTTTGTTTCGGTCATTTTTTAAGAATTTGTGATATTAACGATTATTGTTTCTATCCTCAAATTGTTGTTTTATTTCATTAAACTTGAAATTTTCGAATTTATGACATTTCAAAGTGCGCACACTTGACCCAAATGACTCTATGAGAGTAAAACCGGATGGCTTTGAAGCATTTTCCAAAAATCGACTTTTATTTTTCGTCCTAAAAGACTTTATAGGAAAGTTGCGGAATCATAAATGTCTCGTACGATACGAAAATTACATTCTCATGACCAACCAGTCACGATTTATAGGGCACATGGTGGATAAACATGAAATTTCACTCGAGTAACTGCTGTTGCCCATCAATTTAACGATAACCCTCGCACTTGAGGCAATGACGCTTCACTCGGCGTACAAAACGAAACGTTAAGCAGTTATTTCGCAATTCGGCACATGTCCTTGCCGAAGGTAACGGATGCGTTTATAAAACCAACCAATCTCGTAAACAGAAGCATCGTTTGACTAATATCTACTTGGATTTAATTCGGCTACAAGATTAGTTTCATACAGCTGCCAGAACTGCATAGTCACCTTGATAAACCATTCGACCCTGAAACCTGTAAAACACACAAATTTAACTTAGAATTGTACGTGGAAACGGGCAAAAAAATGAACGATCCATTTCCAGATTCCTATCCTGCCTGCTTAACCGTCGCACACGAAAGAAGAATCTTTACCTTAGCTACTTAATAGCTCCGCACCTCCGAGGAATTCTGCCTATTTCGCCTAATATAACCCCAATTACCGGTTCGAAGTAGCAAATCAAGAAAACAAAAATCGCGTCACGTTCAATTCCCTATTCGCAAATTCTACTTCACATTTGTAATCACGTAATTAATAGACGACGTTGAGTTCGTTTAGAACAATGTACGAATCTAAGATCGTCGTTGGGACGCGAGTACGAGGCATTTGACAAGGTTCCTACGCGTTAAATATTTCACGCGTACCTTCCTACCTTTTTCCGATATCTAATATGTTTACTTCTTCCAAAAACGAGTCCAACCTTGAACTATCAGCACTCACGAATGTACATGTGACGACAATAGGGCGCTCGGGTGGCTACCCACACCAAGCTCGAGCCTACCGGTAGCGTGCCCCCCCCCCCCTTTCCCATTCCGCCGACTACCTGTTCATCGTGGTAGGCCTATGGTGGGGCATCGACAGTTTATATAAATATACACATACGTCTTGCGGTAGGCCAACCTTGTTTATATATCTATATAGAATCACATCAATATAAATTGATATACGTACTTCCATACGACAATTTACATAAAATGTTTAAAAATTTGGTGAAAATCACCAAATTATCGTAGCCTGTCGAATAAAGCGGCATATTACAACTAAAACTGTCAACTTTCATTGAGTATAATGACGAGTCTAAAATACTTGGCCATTAATAAGGAAACATATAATAATAAGAGAGAGAGAGAAACATTTGTATGGCAAAGATTTACAAAAATAATTCAAGGACGTATATGATGGAAGGGCTGAACTTTTTTTTAGGCAATAAATTGAACAATGGTTGATGGAAAGATCTTCGATATACCTGGAATTATATAAAATTATCCTTTCTGCGTTAACAAAACATTTATGGATTTCACAGTTATAAAATATTCTATGGTAAAGATACGTGTTTTTTCGGTGTTCTGGAAAAAGTCTGAAATGGCAAAGGTCTTTTTGCCATCGACGGTTAAAAGATTACGGAGGTTTCAATGTTTTTTTTATGAAAACTTTGATTTGGCGTGCGGTGAAGCCTCAAAGTAGCCTAAATAATTTGTCATCACAAACTGTATCACGTAATAAAAATTTGACCAAAATCCGAGTTGGTCGTGCGAAAAACTCTTCAATTTCACTCGTTTTCACTCACATCCATGTATAAGGTATATTCGTCGTATGACTATAGTAAGGGAGGATTAGAGCTCGCATATGTACATCGATAGATATACAAGAGCTGTATGCCTGAATCCTCTTTGGCCGGATGCCCGCGATCACCCGATGTACACTGACCTACCCTTGGCGAGCCTTTGGTGCATACTCGTTTCGCCCGTTCTCGTTCGCAAACGGGACTAAAACCACCCACGCTAAAGCTGATCATCCTGCCATCTACCCCTAAAACCCACCCTCTTACCCCTAATACCGTATCTAAAATAGTTGCTCGAACCACAGTCCGATACCACGTGCCCTCATACACACACACACGAACGTCGCTTGTTCGATGTCGTCGAGTCATCGAACTGGAGTTTCGTGAAGAAAATTAATGAATCGTGCGAGGGTTTAAAACGAGTTTTTGAAATAAAATAAGATCGATGGGGTAAGTATGTACAAAATAGCACTTGGGGAGAATGAGTTTGTTCAGTATCAGAGGATAGAATTTATTTTCAACGCCGGTCATCTTTCGGTGTTTAGTGACGATTAATCGACTCGCGTGATCGTCGATCGATTGATGTGGTAGTGCTATTATGGTAGCAAGTGGTCAGAGGTCAGTCACGAGAGTTGCGAGTTCTTTGGTGTTTCGATCGTGGATCAAGGTCTACGACGCTCTCTCGCTGTCTCTTTCTTTCTCTCTCTCTCTCTCGCTCGCTCGGTCTCCCTCTCTGCGGTAAAGGAAGAGGGAGAGAGGGAGATGCGAGCAGACTCTGGTATAAGAGGTAAACCTGACCTACCCCTCGATGAACGATCGTACAGCGGAAGGACCACGAGTCGGACAGAGAGAAAGGGAGAGAGAGAGAAAGGGAGAGAGAGAGAAAGAGAGAGAGAGAGAGAGAGAGAGAGAGAGAGAGAGAGAGAGAGAGAGAGAGAGAGAGAGAGAGAGAGAGAGAGAGAGAGAGAGAGAGAGAGAGAGAGAGAGAGAGAGAGAGAGAGAGAGAGGAGGAGGAGGAGGAGGAAAGAATAGAGGAGGTAGAGGAGAGATCGCCTTTATAACCATCCGGAACACGACCTCAATCGTCTTCTCGATACCTGTTATTTCGTTTGCCTTCGCGATCTTTTCAACTCCCCTCTCCCCGATCCGTTTCCATTTCACTCTCTCTCTGTCTCTCTCTCTATCTTTCTCATCGTCCTCTGTCCGACCGGCTATCCTGGAACGGTACCATTTTAATTGATAGTTTGGCCAATTGGCATCTTCCTGCAATTCTATCGATTACACGAGTGTTTTTCTCAGGAAGATCAAGTTACAAGCAGTGTACCGTTGATTAATTTTCCATGTAAATTTATCCTCGAGTCATTCAAACGATTATTTTTCCCATTCAACTTCGATTCGTTTTTTTCCCAGTAATGTCTTTGATATTTTTTCAGCTTCAATTCACCAAAAATTCTTGCTTAAAATTTCCATTAATAACAATTTTTTCGAAGAATCGTTCGACATTCCCAATATCGAGCCTCGATCTTATCCTCCAATCCGCGACGATATTTCTTTTTACTTTGAAAACACAAAAAAAATGTTTTTTTTTTCGTTCAAAGATTGAAAAGTTATCGAATTTCAGGTTAATCGTATTTTCGATCGAGCGTAAGTCTCCCGTGTCATGGTCGCCTCGTGCGGGTAACGAGATTTTATCCGTAACTTGGCGGGACAGGTGGGAAGGGTGTCGGGGCGATGAAAACGAAAGAGAGAAAAGTAAGACGAAGAAAAGGGAGAGCGCCGAGCGGTCGAGCACGTTCGACGCGAGAGTCTCGCGCGCCAGTCGAAAAGAGTGTCGGAGTTGTATATACACTCTCTCGGTGTGTCGTGTGTGTACCGCGTTAACGCTGAACCCTCGCTCACCTGGTTCGACGATCGTGATTCCGGCGCAGGTAGTTGCCGTATAGGTGCTGACCTAGCCCTGTCCGATGACGAAGACCGGGTTGTCCTGGCTCCGTTCCCCCTCCTTCTCGTGGGACTCTCGAAACAGAACCCTCGGCTTATGCATCCCTCGAGGTGTATGAAACATTCGTATAGCGTGCAGGCATGTAACCGGGTGCGTTCAATGCACCGTACATACAGGTATACAATACGTATCATAGGTGTGGAGGAAGTAGTGAATAGTAGGGGAGAGCGGTTCAATGGGAGCTAACGAAAAAAACGTACTTAGAAACGCTCGACGTGTTTCGAAACAACCCAAATGCCTTCTTTAAACTTCGTTCGTGTCATGGGACTGCCGATGGCCGCTTCAGTGCCACAAGTATAACGGCGGAGACCACAAACATATTTTGCCTCCTCCCGTTATAAGGAAAATATTTTTCTCACAATCGAAGTAAGTATCTCAAGTTTTCTTATTTCATTGTTTTTCGAGTTCATTCGGTAGCTTAGTTCATGTATTTTAGTTTGAAAGTATAAAAAATAGGTTACAACGTAATTTGTTTATATTATTATGTTCAATTCAAGATGCTTCCCTTCGGGGTAATGGGAGCCAGATGGATTCCCCTTGTATCGAGTCCACGGCCATTAATCAAGAAGCCCACAAAGACCACCAAAATTAAACGACATTCGGAAATCCTTACCGGTATTCCCATGAAAGATGGTTTTGAAGAAGAAAAAGAAGAGACGCGACAATAAAGAAAACAAATAATATTTACGCGTTAAAAAAGATATATTTGGGTTGATTATATGTTCGTTAGTTTGTCATATGTTAACCGTATTCATATTAAACGGTTCGTGTTTACTATTACTAATATTGACCTAAAGAGTTATTAAACTTGTCAAGTTTAAAGTAATGGCTCCCATTACCCGCCCTGCCGGGTAATGAGAGCCAAAGACCCATTTTAAAAAATTTAATTTATCACTACCTTAAACAATTATTAGTAAGTTTCTATTTCATAAAAACGAAAGGTTATTGACCAAAAGACTGATTAATAGTGAAAACAATAAATAATTACTACAATAAATTACTTTTTTTTCAACTTTTCTTTGCATGGCTCCAATTCCACCATTCTCCCCTACTCCGTTTTAATCTGTGCTCGGTAGAGGCGCTGAGCGGGAAATAAAATTGGATATATAGCATATACACGTATCTTGAGATGAAATAGTTTAGATCTCTGTGAGCGATATAAATTGTCTATTATAATAATCGAAAAGATTTATCATTAAATAAGGTAGACAGCTAAACGTTTTTTCATGCGATCTCCTCGACACTGTGTCTAGGATTGTCATTATGTCATACATCGATTGATTTCTTCACTCAAACTTTTCGTCAACCGACACTTTGTTCCTCTCGAATGCTCGCTCGTTGAGTACACTTCCACATAACCCCTCGCTCTCCTGCAATATTTAATAAAAACTACGAGAGAAGTAAAATTGAATTACGATTCGAGAGCACATACGTCGTTAAGAAAATACTTTCGCGTATGAGAGAATGAAGATATATCTACGATAGTGAATCCAAGTTTTTTTCTTATCCGATAACGACGACTACGTAGCTTTCTTCCCTCGCGATGCAAAATGGTGAAACTTTCACTCTCTCTCTCTCTTTGTTTTCTCGTTTCGTGAAAATTTAATATTTCCTCGCGTCTATCCGTGTGGAAATCGTATAAAGTAACGACGACGTAGGTACGTAAAAACGATCGGAAAACGTTTCGATATATCGTGAAACCGTTGTACGAATAAGGAGAAGAAAAAAAAACAATTTTATATTCCCAGGCATCCCCTGAGTGGTATGTCTTACTCGTACGTTGCATTCTGCTCTATCCCGGTGGAACGAACGAAAAAACGCAAATGTATAAATGTTTCACAGCACACGGAATATTTCAGTATATTTTCTCTCGTCCGTTCCATTCTTTTTGCTTAATGTAAAACAGCTGAAAATCAACCGTTCAACGCTCGCGAGTCCATCTGCAAGTCAGATCGGCCTTTTCACATTGTGGAATAATTTTCGTTCGGAAAGTTCTTAAACGTTCCCTTTCCTCGTCTCGAGCGAACTAGGTGCAAAGCACATTTTTCATTTAATTCAAACAAAATTCGCGACGAACAATCTCGCGTTATAACGTAAAATCCACCGTGTTACCTTCTCACTTTTTTCAAAATCTTATCGTGTCTCGTAAGTCTTGAACCCGTTCGCCCCAAAAACGTAATTGCCGAGTACATTTTCTCCGACTTTCCTTAAAAATCTTTCTTTTTTTAATTTCTCGTCGTTAAATCTATTTCGATTTCAATAAAAAAAAAACACGTTATCCAAAATTTCAAGTTCGTCCAACGCGACAACAATATCCTTCGAAGATTTGTCTTTCCTTCCATATTTTTTAAACGTCTATCCCCGAATATCATCGTCTCGCATTTATTTCAAAGTTTTCCGTGCGAGCGTTTTTATCCCGCGACTCGCGAATTTGCAGGATCGAAAGTTTAGCCACGAAAAAACAAATGTACCGCCAACTCGTGCGTTACGTGCAAAAAAAAGAAAATATCCACACAAGACTATATATACCTATCAAGTGTCCAGAAAATTAATACGTATACATAAAATACACACAGTTTGGCTATTGGCCGTACATAAAAATAGCGAGTTTCAGGAGAAAAAGAATCCGCGAAAAATCGTGCTCGTCGAGATGGTAGAAGGAAAGCGAGAGGGAAAGGGACAGAGAGAGAGAGAGAGAGAGAGAGAGAAAGAAAGAAAGAAAGAAACCCGACGATGAAAAATCGCAGGTGATTTATCCAAGCCCTCCTCTCGTTTCCTTCCCTCGTGGGTGTTGGTATATCGATCGAGGGTTGTGTGCGTGAGTGTATAACCTTACGTTATGCGCGCGTGTTCGTACACTAGTCGACCTGTATCGCTGACGTTCCTACTCGCTCGTCCGGGGGCCAAGCGAATAGACGCGCCGTGGGACGAACGAGGGTTGTGCTCTGCCACGGGGTGGGTTGGCGCGTTATACAAGGTGATTTGGATTCGCCCACGGCTCCAAGTTCTACGATATTATTGACTCCGTTGCGGGCGGCCGAGCTCTAGCCTCCTCCCCCTCCCCCTTCCCGCTGCCCCCGCTCGCCTTCCTACTCCCTCTTGAGCTCAAACTCTCTCTCTCTCTCTCTCTCTCTCTTTTTTCCCCCTTTTCGTAACACACAATCTACACGAAGCGCAACCCCGAACCGATAACACGATTTTACGAAACGGGTCTACCTCTCATTCACTCTCTGTCTCTCTTTCTACCGCTCTGTCGCCGACAGGAAGGTTTTTTTTCTGTTTTTTTTGTTTTTTTTCACCGCGTTGCTTTTATGCAACCGGAAATAGAGCGTGCGTGTTCATACGTTTTTCGACGGTTTGTGCGTCAATCAGAAAACAAGGATTTCCATCGTTTTCACGGTGGAAATATGTCAATTAAATTTTCATAATGCTTTCGTCGTCGATAAAAAAAGAAATAAGGATAAAACGTATATATTCGTAAGGGAAACGCGAATTAAATGTAAAATATTATCGATCGTCGACGGGAGTAAAGAGCTTTTTCGATTTACCGGGTGGTGAGTGACCTTTCGTTTTTTATTTGTTTGTTTTACGTGCGTGTATGGCGCGCGGGACGTCGGACATTTGGAAATATTGAAAAACCATACAACAACAAAAACGAGGAAATAACGTTTTTTTCATTTGAGATCGGAGTTATAAGGGTGCCGGATATATGAATAAACAGACAGAGCAAACGACGAAATCCGGTCGACGGTGAGAGAGCGTACGTAAAAACACGCATTTTATTTATATACGCGGTTCGCGCGACGTGGATTCATCGTCGAAAAAAATATCGACCTACCGCGATCGCGATTCGACACGACGACGGGCGCATCGATCCGCGATAACGAGGCTTATACATTAAAACAAATATACGTGGGAAACGCGCGAGGAAGCGAATAATAAATAAAAATAATCATTATAATTCGCGTTTCTCTCTCTCTCTCTCTCTCTCTCTCTCAGTTCGGTTTCTCTCTTTCGCGGTCGCTGAACTATACAAAATTTCACGATTGTTATTGTATTATACGCAGTGGGCGTAAAGTGAATGCGTCCATTTAGAATTTTCACCTCGGCATCCGTTGAGCCGGCAAGTGCGATTATTGATCTCACGTTACAATGATTTTCGCGATATACATAGGACCTTATTAAATCAAGAATATTATATATATATATATGTATATGCCGGTGTATAAATATCAAATTCAGACGAGATAGGTTGCTTCCGGTCTGTGAGAGCGTTTACGCGCCGTTGCGGTATTCAGCATAGTTTTCGTACGGGCGTAACGCGTTTACCATATAATATGTATACCTAGGTATGATTCGTGCGATACGATACGATAATTAAGTATCGATAATTGACCTTTCGAAAGGTGGGAAAATTCAACAAAATATATAGGTACTTACTCGACGGAGTTAAGTTAAACGTCGACAATATCCTTGTACGGTTATTTACGTATTCGTTTATGTTCGCTTTATGTGCTTGATTCAAGCCAATTTTCGATAAAGTGCTTTAATAATCGGTTTGTTCATTGATAACGCCGAAATCAGTAAGCCGCTTGTGTATCGAAGATTATAGCCGTGTGTATTGTTCGTTCGAGGGCGGTTACATAACAAAACGGTTTTGTGGATATATCGATATCGCGCTAATTAGAATTCATTATCCGCGTATCATTAATGAGATATACGCTTTTAAACTCTCGTGTATGTACAATGGATGTTTTAATGAAGACGATCGAAGGAATCGCTTCGGTTCTAGAAAGACGCGTGCGCGAAACGATATCGTCGTTCGTTGCGCGCGTGTCTGTCTACGTATTTTTTCAGTGGGCGTGTGTATGAGATTATACTTTTTTTTTTTATTATTCCGTTGCAACTATTTTATTACAGCGCGAACGATTTTTTACGAGTGAAACTTTCCCACACGGAGAACATCCTATTCGTCGTGCCATTTTTCACTCGACGATCGAAGGCACAATTTCGTCGATTATTTTTCGACGTCGCGAATAAAATCCACCTTCCCGAGGCGGAAGTTTGAGCGACCGAATTATATTTCGGGAAAAATACTCGACGCGACGACATAAAATCATATTTTCTTTCAACATTTTTATACCGATCGATTCGATTGTAAAAAATCTCGACGATTGTTATTTCTTTGTCTAGGCGAGTAAAATTCGACCGAGCCTTTAGTCATCGAAGGGTAGCTTTATCGAACGGACGTTTAAGCTATCCTATTTTCCATAGAAAAAAAAGCTTCCTCGACGTACAACGATATTATCTCTCTTTATATTTTCACACCGATTGCCATTCTATTGCAAACAATTCTACAATTATTATTTTTCAACTTTGCGAGTCAAATCTGATTCGAACCAATCGTAAATCGAACGGTAGTTTCATCAAGCGGGCAACTCCGTTTATCCGACCGCTTTACGAAAAACAAAGCTCTGCGTCGAACACAAAATGGACAAAATGTGCAGCTGCGAAAATTCCTTCTCACATATCGATATATATCGATATGTGGGTGCGTATCGAGAAATTCAGCAGCGTTTCGACTCCGAGTAACGCATATACGTTATTTCCAGACACTCGTAGATCGGTATAAAGAGCGAGCACGAGGCGAAGCCAACGCGAGTCGGACGCTTCCAGAGTCACTCCATGAAAGAGAACAAGGGAGTCTGCGAGGGAGTGAGACGGAGGGAGCGTTTGATCAGGCGGGTGGGAGGCAGAGAGGGAGGGTGGGAGGGAAGAGAGAACGATGTTGTGAGCGAGACTCATACATTTGTCTCGCTCGCTCGCTCACTGTTGGTTCTCGCTCAAGCTCGACACACCACGAGGCCGACTTGGCAACGGTGCGTGTTGAGGGCTCTCGGCGGTGCCGCTGCGCGTCTCGACCGTGCCGTGGCCTCTCTTCAATAGTTCGCAACGTCGCATCGGATACGCGACGGTGGTGGTGGTGGTGGTGGTGGTGGTGGTGGTGGCGGTGGCAGAGGCGGCGGCGGCGGTGGTGGTGGTGGTGGTGGTGGAAGTGGTGGCTGTAGTTGCTCTACCACCCATCGCCGGCCTCCCGGAACGCGCGCGTGTGTGCGCGCCTTTTAACACGTGTACAAGGTAAATGCCTACACGCACGCGCAAACGAGAGAGTAGAGAGAGAGAGAGAGAGAGAGGGGGGATAGAGAAAGAAAGAGAGAGAGAGAGAGAGAGAGAGAGAGAGAGAGAGAGAATTTTCTCGTGGACGAGCGCGCGTAAACGGCCGTGGCGCAAAGGCAAATCCGGCGCGCCCTTCCGCATCGAAAATTTCGGAAAACTCATCCGCGAACGATAACGACGACGATCCGACAGAAATTGTTTTTAAATCTTTGTCCTGTATTGTTTTTGAGCGATGTCAAAAGTACCGCCAATTTTCGTAAACGACAAGAGAGACGCGCGAAGAGGAGTCTCGTTTATTCTCGATCGAAACACTTTCTTTGCCCCCGCCGAGATTTTTCATATCGCACCTTCACCTTCGCTTCCTTACGGGACCTTACGGGAAAATCGTGACGCGTGTGTTCAGTGAAAATTAGCCGACGTATCGTACATTTTTATTGCTCGTTATCGAAAATTGACGAGGTAGAAATATTGCATGCCAAAGAGATAATTAGTTCTATTCGTTTAATTTTCATTCATTAAATCCTTTTCATACAGTAATAATATAATCCTTATATATTTGTTTTCCTCGTGCGTTTCGCTGTTTATTCTTTTTTTTTTCATTTCAAAATTAAATTACTTCGTTCTCGGAAGTGAACTCGCCGTTTAATACGGTGACGAGATAACAGCGATCCTAACTCGCGTGGGCGTCCATTGTCGACGATATATTTATTATTATTATTATTATTATTATTATTATTATTATTATTATCATCATCATTATTATTATTATCATTATTATTACGTAGCTCGTTATTACGAACGACGCGCGTACAGTTTATGGCAACGTCGATTCGATCCCTCGATGCATAGTTTACATCGAGCCGAGCAGCGAGATCGATGTAATTTCTTTTATTCTTCCCTCTCGTCCCGCATTTAGAATATACCAATGGGGATCGTTATCGAATTAGGACGCGCGAATTTCCTCGTCAGAGCGAGAAATCGCGACTCGTACGTCTCGGATTTTATCGTATAGACGAGTTTTCTTTGTATTTTTCGTGTCGAAGGCGCGATTGGGGAGGTGAAAACGTCGTATGCACATTTCGCGTTATCGTTCGCAACTTGTTGGATTCGTATTGACGCAAACTGGCCGATTGGGCGCCGATTGAGACGCGAGTCCTTCTCTCTTGTGCGTTACGTGCTCGAATCTCTTGCTTGGTTCACATTTTTTATGGAATAATGAAAAATGTACTTTTTCGTGTAATTACGAAAATTGCCCGGTTTTGTTTATTTTTTCGATTTTTTTATCGATGATATTAACACCACATTTTTATATTTCTAGATTAAAAATTTAGTATTACACGTCAGCCATATCAATAATGATTCAAGTTTGTGTTCGAATCGAATCGATTTACAATTTTTTATCAGGCTTAATGAATGTTTTGTGTAAATTCAAAATAAAATAGTCTCGAGAACCGTCGAGTATAAATTTTCATCCTGATCGGAAACTTTTCCACGTATCTTCTCGAACCTTTCCGGCAATCGGTAAAATGACCGCGTAGAGGACAAAAAGGGACGATAGGCAGAAATAGTATTCGTTTGGCAAAGGATTTTCCGTTTATCGTCAGCCCCGAACGGGGGAGAATACACACGGAGAAAGTTAGCGAGAGAGAAAGAGTGGAAAGAACGCAGCGGTAATAATTTATCGCAACGCTGCCGGTGGCACGAAGTGAAAGGAGAACCCGGAGCAAAACGCTACGATAATGGGTCCAAGTATAAAACGCGAAGGAACGCTGCTTTGAAAAAGAAATGAACCGTTTTTTTTCTTACTCTCGTTCGCGAGAGGATCTTCCTCCGACGTTCGTAAGCCACGCGAACGTAGCGCCCTCGGTGCTGATCGCCGACTAAGTAAAACCGTCGATTACCGGAAAATCACAATTTCCTTTTTTTTGTTTTGTTTAACCTTATCGGTTTCTTTATATGCATATGTGTATGTACAAAAATTAATCTATCATATACTAAGAACGCTATGTGTGGCCGATACTGTTTATGTTTATATTAAACTCGTATTAGGCCAGGGCGATAAGTACGGATCGAATAATCGAACCCTTAAATCGGCCTCTGCTGATCTTTAGTCTAAACTAATATATGCTGGGAGACAGACGTGCCTTCCAAGTGTTTTATAAAGAATAAATTCTAAAGGCTATGAATATTGACTAAGTGTTACTCATTCCATAACCTATTTCCTATAAACCTTGACGCGAAAATTCCCTGGAATTTCCCGGGGAATTTTTTCAACCGCTATTATCGCTCTTTATCTCGTCTCGCGTGTTCGCGAATCGATCCCACCGATTTCGTTCGTATACGCGACGAGTTCGATTGACCAGCGAAGCGCGATGACGTTTGCACGAAAGAATTCGCTCGACGTGGGTCTTTTTATTTGTGCTGCGAAAGCGTATTCGTTACGCGCTTCCATTACCGGCGAGGATTACACCGGGACGGAAGCTTGCCGAGGGTGAAAAGAAAACAGTCGAGCGATGCTCGAATTTGTATCGATGCGATGAATATCGTGGGTACGAAAAAAGTACGCAAAAAAAAAGAAAAGATTGAAAAAGAAAAAACGCGCGAGTCAAAGGTTGAAATTACCGATGGGCTGAAAATTTCCTGAATGAAAAACGCTCTCTCATTCGTATTTCGGGGATTTATTCGAGGAAAAGGCGCACGTTTTCTCGTTCGCAAATAATCAGTCGTGAAAATCTCGAACTCGAAATTAGCGTCGATGAGCCGGCGATTCGAATCTGCGATAACGAAGAACAGATAATCGAGATAATCTACGGGCAATCTAACTTCGCGATGGACTACGTTTCACGCCTTCGATTAATTTTCATACGATATGTTTCTCGATTAATGTGCTCGTGTTAATGAAAACAACATAGATAATAATACTTCGTAGTCGAAAATATGCACGATGGTTGCGTTCCAACTGTCTACATTTCAAAAATAAATATCGAGTACGATTTTTCGAAAGTAAACGTGGTGTACAATTTTGAGTCTCGAAATGTATTTTGTTTTCGAGAAAAAAACTATTATGAAAATTGTTCTACCTTGTGATTTCTGTTTTTCCCCGAATACAGTCTTTTCTCCTTCTGTTTTCAGATGACCAAAAGTGCAGCACGAAACGGAAAGTTCTCGTGGCTGTTGCAGCTCGAAGGACGGAGCATTAAAAGTCCGCGTAACAGGGAGTTCGGGTCAGCAGCAGGCATGCATATCACGGGACTCGCAGCGTGCTATCGAGGTACGTAGGTATATATTTTAATGTGTAAGTTAGTAGGATGAAACACGACGGTAAAGAGAGAGAGAGAGAGAGAGAGAGAAAGAGAGCGCGCGCGCGAGAGAAAGAGAGCGAGTGAGCGAGCGAGCGAGAGAGAGAAAGAGCGAGAGAAGTAGCCCAGACTGGTGTGTGCAAAACACGGTGAGACGGAGTGAGAGAGAGTGAGAGAGCGCGCGAGAAGGATCGAGAAGAGCAGCGCCATAGCCGGCAGGCACGAGTGAGAGAGAGTGAGCGCGTAGGTCGGTTGGTGGAATGGTGGGAGGAGAGGTTCGTCGTCGCGGCCTCGATCAGCCGCTCGGCGGCGCGAGGCGCTTCAGTTCGTGTCGGATCTCCGCCGGAGTAGGATCGTTCTGTAATCGCTCCGCGCGCGCACGCGTCTACGTCTGTCTGTTTTCTTCGCTCGTACCGCGGCTAACCGCCCCCTTCCCCACCCTTCCTCCCAACAACCCCCGACCGTTCGCAGTCAGCGCGGCAACTAAAACGTTCTCTCTCGTGCGTGAACACCATACACACAAATATACCTATATATATATATAGATATAGTTATTATTATACGTATCCGTATAATCTACGTGGTGCGCGCATCTGTATAATACGAGATTCCGTGTTTCTCTTTGTGTGCGTGTGTGCCTCGAGAGTCCGTGCGTGTGTATATGTTAGTGTACGTGTACGGGTGTCGCGAGAGATTCCAACGTCGAGTCGAAAGTCTCGACGACGAAGCGACGAACGAGCTTCGTTAGTGTGGGAGAAGGAGCCATACGGATTCACGCAGTCCTCACACGCGAGTGTCCAACGAGAGAAGTTCAACAAACGGGATACGAAAACTTCGCGTTGGTCGACGGTCTCGATAGTGCGCGGATACATCTCTGTGCCACAACGGGAATTGTTACAGTGTTTCGAAACTCTCTCACTCTTTCTCTCTCTCTCTCTCTCTCTCCCCAAACCTACGTATATAACCATAACCTAGCATCTTCATCGGTGTAAAAATCACGAGCGTCGAAATAAAAAAAATAAGAAAGTTTTCGAACAACGAAACGTCAGTGTCGACGAAATATTAAATACGTACGTGTACCGATACAAACGCGATACAACCGTAGCGTGGGATATTCGATCGAAACAAAGATCAGTGGAATTTCGCGAATAATCGTTGAAAGTTCGTAACCAAGCGAGAGCGCCCCGACGGAAAACTCGTGAAAGTTAATATTTTCGCAATGGGATATAAAACTTGGTGGCTTCGGTGAGCGTATAATCAGTGTTGAGAGAAGAACGGTGCTAGGACCGGGCGGAGAAGAGAATAATCGTGAAATTAATTTCGTTCGTTGAAATAGAAAGAACGTCGTTCGACGACGCAACGGAAACGCAGCGCGCGGCCAATATCTCTCTCTCTCTCTCTCTTGTTCGTGCTCGCCTTCTCGCGAGAGAAGAGCCACGTAGTCAGAGAGAAATCGTGAGTTTTCGTGGTTGTCGCGTCGTACGAGAAGTGTGATTCGTGATTGTGTCGCCGTCCGCACCTGTGTGTGTGCGCGCGCGCGCGCTCGCTCGCGAGCCCGAGAGTGATAAATACAACCGCGAAAGCGGACGCGAGATGCGATGATCGTCGGTGAAAAGTAGGTTAGGCAAGCAGCCCAAGCAGCAGCTCGCGCGAGAGCGAGAGACACACACACACACACATACCACACACGGCGTGCGTGTTTTGTCCTTGACTCGGTCCGCGCATACAAGCTCGATCTCCAAACGGATCGTCGTGTCGTTATCATTATTATTCTCGTTTATTATTACAGTGCAAGAGATCGTGCGCGTTGTATATAAAAAGATAATTCGCCAAACGTCGTCGTACTTTTTTTTACGTAACTGTATCGTTGTTGTACTCTCTCGCTGCCTCTTTCTTCATTTTTTTAAAAATTATTATTTTGTTCTTTCTCCCTCTTCGTCGCATCTCTCATTCCTACGGCGCGAGGGGGGGAGGGGGCGCGCGCACAACGAAACGAGAGTGGATTGAAAGAAATCGTGGAAGAATTACCGCGAGTGTACGCGAGTTCTCCCGTCGGCCGTATTTAAACGAAATAACGCGACGGAAAAAACTCGTCGACGAAGCATTTCTCGCGTACACGAACGATCCTCGTTATCGTTCGATAAAAAACGAAAAAAAAAAGAAAAAGTAAAACAAAACAGAAACAAAATAAACGAGCCACGGCTTTATCGGAGATAAAGAAATAAAAGAAAACGACGGATTAATAACAAGAATAATAACGACGACGAAAAAAAAATATTTAACAAAATAAAACCCGCGTGAGGCGTGAAAAGATTTTTCGCGAGTCATCGGTCGGAAGCGATACAATTTGTCTCCTTTGTTTCCTTTCTTTTTGACCCTTTTTGTTTTGTTTCTCTCGTCGAGAGAATAGAGGAGTGAAAGGGGTCGTAGAGGACACGCGAAAAGCGAGAAATCGTCGGTTTCGTCGAAAAACGACCAACGGAAAAAACGACACACGTTCTATATATATATAAATATATATATATATAAACGTTAAAATTTGCGTATAACAATATAGACGTACTGCGAGGAACTTCTCGTAAAATCATTGACGCGAAGGAGAACCAAGGAAACGAGACGTCGATATAGAGCTCTCTCGTCGTCGTCGTCGTAGTCGTAGTCGTTCCTCGTGTCGTGTAGGGTTTCTCTCGCTTCCCTCCCCCCTCTTCACCGCTCCTCGATGCTCTTGTCAACGTCAAGTACTCGTTAACGCCAGTGTCCGCCGCCAGAGTGTTTCGTTTGTATATGTGCAGTGTATATATATATATACATATATATATATGTACACAAGTATATTGAAAACGTCGGGCCAGTCGAGCGTAGCTCAAATTGCCGAGTGCTTCTCCGTATAACGTACGAAAAGGAAGGAGGAAAAATAAAAGAAAGAAAAGAAGTTTGTTTATCGAAAATTCGTGCTGGCATACGTAATATGTGTGCGTGGCTGCATCAACCCAGTGGTGTATATTCTCGTCGAGTTCTAAATTAACGACGCATTGTGATTTGTTTTCGTGAATTTCGCTTACAAAGTGAGTTTTAATATACATATATATCTATACATCTATATGTATATATATGTAGAGGTGTTGATAGAAATCAAGTGATCGTGCTCGTCGCATCAATCACATTGTGGATTATTATTGGATATATCTCGTGGGAACAAACTGGAGAGAGCGGATCAACTAGACAACTTTACTCGACGACGCTGTTTATGTGAGTCCGAAGTCTATTGTTTACATAGTCGTAACATTGAAAAGAAGGTCGAGTAATTTTTATGCTTTTTTCTTTTCTTTTTTTTTGTCTTCTTTTCTTAAGTTCGTTATCAGCGGAAATTCGTCGACTCGTAAATTAGGGATTAACACCAATCAATCCAAACCGTGAAACGGGCAATTTTTTAAGATTCGTGGTGTACAACGCGTTTAATTCTTTCCAGCCCAGTGATTTCATTTGGCATCGTAATTTCAAATTTTTTGAATCAATTATATTTAAAAATATTAGCTACGATCGAGTGATACCATATGGCATCACTAGTCCTATTAGGATTGAAATTAGTAAAAGAACTAACGATCGATGTACATAATTATACTCGGATAGTATTTTTAAATATGATTTTTTCAACTTGTAAATTTTTTACACAAACAAATATAATTTGAGGCTGAAAGAGGGTTAAAATTTTTAGGGTATCTAGAGAATTATGGCAGAAAGTGACTAAATGTTTTTTTTTTTTCAAAATGTTCGCTATAAATCTCTCAAAATTTTAATGCGATCGGTGGCTCGCCGCCTATAATACTGCCTCTTAAGGATCTTGCGCTCTCTATCGACAGTATGCAAAAAACGCGTTTAACCGTCTCCCGCAAACAACGTGTTAAAAAAAATCGACGATACAATTTTGTCGAATTTGGTCGATAACGATATCGGGCGACCTTGGTAATGCCCCGCGATATTAACAACGCATCATGCGTACGACGCACAAAAAATCACTAAGTATTTACACGTTGATTCTCAAAAAGTATTTTTTTTAATTACCTCGAAATGAATAATAGCGTTTGTCGTTGCCCGTTTTTATCACATCGAATATAAAAAAGCATCGTTATCGAGATTATTCTTGTACAATCCTTCGTCGAGTACCAGCTAGCGCGTTTCTCCATCTCGATCATTGTTTTCAATCGTTCCATTTTCTTCTCGAGACGGATTGAATGTTTTTTTTGTATTTTTTTTTATTACCCTCTCATTGTTTTTCCGATGTAAACATTGTGTTTTTTTTTGTAGTTTTCGTTCATTTTTCTCGTCTCGTTGCGTTTCTTCAATTCCGTGAAAAAAGCATTTCGTTTCGTTGAAAATTCTTCTACGTCGACCATTATCGGAATATCGACTCTCGTCGTGTTATTGTCCCCGACGATGAGATAGCGAAAGCTCGTGCAATAGTCTCGCGAGATATTTGAAATATTCAACGTTTTTCACACATACACACTCACAAACACACACGTAAATATACGTGTGTGTGTGTGTATACGAGATACAGAGCGTGATATTATGCTACAGCGAACAGCGATTTTCTTGGCGTTCACTCTGTCGCACGTATTCGCGCGTGCCAGATGTTTCGACCGAGCGATCGAGTCATCATCCCAATATTCACACACGAGATTCACGCTGTACTATATCGAACCGCGTGTGTCGCACACGCGTTGATCACCACGGGGGAGACTCTCTCGGCTATACATAGATTTTTCATGCTCGAAGCTATCCTCTATGAGTGTTTATTCGTCAACAGTCGCATGACGCGATTCGACGGCTTTAGACTTCGTCGAAGGCAGATTTAGAGTACGCAGGTGTAGCGGATTCGGTGGGAAATAGTATGAAAAGGAAACAAGTAAGAAAACAAACGAATGAACAAAAAAAGAAGAAGAAAAAAACGAAACGGGAACAAAAAATGTTGACCCACTTACCCCGGAGGCGGTCGTCCTCCTTCGCGTCCTCGTTCGAACGTAAAGAAACGGTACAGGTGCGTCGTGAGAGGTTTTAATACGCGAAACGATATTTTTTTAAAATCAATCGATGTACAGGGGTTAAAAGTGGGGTCGAGTTTTAGTTCGAGAATTTTGGACAAACGTTTAATCGTTGAATGAGAAATTCGTGTGGCTTAAGGTGAGGTTATATTTTCGAAGGAATTATTTTTAAAGGTTGTTGGTATTCGGGGCGATGGAAGAAAATTTGGTCTTGTAAAATTGAGAGAAATCCCTGGAACATGACTTGGCTGAAAATTGTAGAGTTTACGTTTATTTTTCAATTTACCAGGGTGGAAGTTTTTTTTTCTCCGTGTAATAAGTTTTTTCTCGTCCCGAATTTTCTGCCATTTTCGAAAGTGTTTCGTTCTAAAAATTCTTAACAGCAAAGATCCATAATTTCACAGTTTAAAAAACTAGCGAGTTAAAAAATTTCAACAACAAAATTGATAATGACAAGAATGACTCTTCCAACGTCCTTCGATAATCGACCTCAAATTTAAAACTTCGCAGGTGAACCGTGCAGCCCTTGACCACAAAAATTCTTTCGAAAAATGCAATTTCACTTTCATTAATTTGCTCCCGGCGATCTAACGACGTCGATGTTGATCGCTCAAAATTTATGCGTTTACATACCGTCTACAAACGTAACAAACAATATGTAGAAGCAGTTAGGCCGAGCCTTGGACTCGGACGTTACGGTATGTTACGAACAGCTGGCCGAGGTCCGTCAAGCTTGTGCACGCATGTGTCAACAAATATGCGAGAGCGAGAATCTACGTTAGATAATTACCTCTTTGACGAGAAATTAAATTGTCTGATGGAGTTACCGAAGCAGAGATAGATAACGAGAGCGAGAGAGAGAGAGAGAGAGACGAAAAACAAGGCAGGAGAGGCAGCGACCAAGCGGAGTAGGTATCCTCCCGCTCGTTCTCGCTTCTAACCGGGGGTATCTTGGCAACCGGCACCAAACTCTAATGTTACGGTCGCTATAAATCCACTCGGGGAATCTCTATCTCTCTCTCTCTCTCTCAACGTTTTCTCTCGCTCTCTTTCTCGTCTATACGCTCACGGTTATTCACTGTATTTATATATATATATATATATATATATATATATATATATATCGAGTTATGCACTATAGTTAGCTCAGTTATGATACCGGCGATGTATAGTACAATTATCTATATGGAGAAACAGGTATAAAACGTCACCGTGAGTTGTCTCGTTCCGTTATATATACGCGTGTATGAAAGTACAGACGACACTTTGATTTGGCATTCACGAGACAACACGAGCTCGTTGCCGTTATTCATAAAGCGTCGTATCTCGTGTACACGCGGCGCGGGCTATTATGTCGTTCGATGACAATTCGATACGAAACCGACGGCTTCTCTTTCGCAATTTCGTCCAACGATTTGTATAACGCAGCGTAATTTAAAAATCATTTACATAATTCAATTTTCATTGAGACTCGTTGAATCGTTATTCTTTAAAAAAGAAAACATAAACAAAAATCCAACTCCGATGGCGTTGTAAAGAAACTCGTTTCGACGAGATTCACGAAAACCCAAAAAGATTAAATAATGAACAATGATCGTCGACAAAAATGGACGATTCGAGTCTCGACTTCCGGTTTACGTTCTAATTACGACGATACAAAAAAAAGTATTCGTATCCCAAGATATCTCGCACGATTATAAGAAAAATTTGCCCTCCACGATTTTGACTCAGCTTCCGCTCTAACGTCGACGTAAAATCAGAATAATTGATCTCGTTCGCGAGACGAGACTTTTGACCAACGTAAATTTTATTAACGCCGTGTCACCGCGAGTACAAGGAATAAAAATAATCGCAGACTCTTGAGTCGGGACAAATATGACGCGCGGACAAAGAGTTGTTGGCTGCCTAGGGAGACGGATGAGTGTGCGGTTAGAAAAAGAGAATAAGGAAGGAACAAGAGTTTACGACATATATATATATATATACATTCTATATAGTGTGCTTTGGTGCGGCGATGCGGCTTCGCTCATGCTAGGAGAATTGATCTCAAGCTGTGTTCCAGTAACCTCGTTACTCGCTCGATCGTGGAGCGCGCGCGCAACCTACACGCATATATCTTTATATATATATATACATATATATATATAGACGCACACCTACTTACAAATCCTATACATCGTTTATATACGTCATATAGATTTCGACCACCGCCTTTATCCAGCTTCGAACGTGTCTACCTCGCGATCGATCGTTCTCGCTCGTCTATACGTTCGATGTATACCCTTCAAACTATATACACATATATACATATATATATATATATGTACGATGTATGTAGGTATACATCGTATATAATGTTGTACCTTATATTCTCCGAGAAACCTGTTTTCGTCAACCGTCGTCCGTACACACACACACACACACATACGAAGAGGGAGAGAGAGAGAGGGAGGAAGACGAAGCAGCAATTTTGCGAACGCGAAACGCCCAAGCCACGAGTTTTGCGTTCTCCCTCTCTCTCTCTCTCTCTCTCACTGTCACATACACACACACACGTAGAAAAACACATATATCGTAGAAATACGAGTTTCATGAAATTTCGCTCGTGCCACGGCTTTTTCTTCATAATAATGGAGAAACACGCTCGCCGAAAGGACACGTACACAAGAACCCACTTGTCCTTGAGAAGGAAATATCGAATATCGGGACACAAATTGTATCATCGCTTTGAACTCGTGGCTGCAGGGGAAAGGGGGCATAGATTGTTGGATACGCTATGGATATAGATAGGCGATATAGATATACGTGTCGTATATGCCTATATTATCTTCGATTTACGTCTCGTTCACGCGACTATTTCGTTGCATCGATTTCACACGCTGGTGAAACGTTCGCTTTCGTTTTTTTTCCCCCTTTCTTTTCCTTTTTTCTTCTTTTACACCCTCGACGATATCGCCGATACTACCGCGTTTTATAACGTGTTCTATTAAAATAAAGCGATAAAACAACGTGACGTTGCATTGGTACAAATTTGGATTTCTATCGCACCGTATCGACGGATATTTCGTTTTTACTCCTCGCTCGTTACGCCTCGTTAAAATCTTTTTTAGTGTTCGCTTTATATTTCGTTTCATTTTAATTTTATTCTATTTTATTTTTTTATTATCTTTTTTAGCTTTTTCGTTTCTCAACTTTCATAACGTATTAATAAATTGCCACGTTTTTTATACGACCGTATTCGTCGAACCTCGGTCTTTCGTCGATTTTTTTTAGTTGATTCCGAGCCGCGCAATACCGCGAATGACTTTTCTTTCTTGGGATGTAATGGTGGAGTGACGAAGCAGCCGAGTCGTCGGGGTGGGAGACTAACGGCCTCTATGGCTTTCATTACTCGTAGTTTCCGCAAAGTTTTATACCACACGAGGCTCGCCGACTCTTTCTCTCTCTCTCTCTTTCTCTCTCCCCCCCCCCCCCCCCCTCCCCCTCTCTCTCTCTGACAAACAAAAAGAGGCGCACATGGCACGGAACGCGCGCAATCGTGATGGCAGTGGCAGTGGTGTGGAGGGCGTGCGAGAGAGTCACGTCGAAACTTTTCGCATTTGCATGATCGATAGGAAATGCATTTAGTCGGAGTGCCGAGATGGGGGGGGGGAGGGTTGGGCAGAAGGAATAGAGGGGTGGGCTGTGGGAGAAAAGGCACGAGGCGAACCGAGGAATATGTTATTCGGACAGCGGAGATTTTCGCGTATATTTGCACCTCGTGAATACGTAATCGGAGAAGAGAAGCCGGGGATGTGGAACGGAGAGGAGGAAAAAAAATAACGCTGACAATAAATGCGAGCATTAGCTCTCGGTCGAATGAACTACGAAGCTGCCTAGCTAAGTACTTTCTTTTTCTCGACGAGTAATTTTTCTTGCACATTACGTTTGAAAAAGATTTTTTTTTGGTTTATTGTTTTTAATTTCTTTTGCGAAATAATTTTGTTATTATTTGAAAAAGTACTTATATTCATAAAAATTTGGTCGTTAAAATTTTCGTTCGAAAAAATTCGACACATTTTTTCTAAATATCGATAAATTTTGGTAATTTTGTAATATGAAAAATTCGATGAATAGAATCTTGCGGTGAAAAAAAATCGCGATATCTTTAGGTCGTCGAGGGTTTTCTCTCGTTCTCGACGTTATCGATCGCTCACCTAGGAACTTGTTAAAGTGACGCTATCGCTTATTTCGTCGACGAAAAGTCCGCTCGATATCCATAGAACGGTTAACTTGTACCACGTAACTCGAGACTGTATGTACAATGTAACGTAATTGAGGAGGGAACGTAAGTGTTCACCTCGCGTAATTCGCGTCGATACAGAATTCCTCCGACGAACCCTCGAAAGGGCATCGAGCCAATCTCGATGAAATATTTAATAGATAATTTCAGAAGTCTCGTTTATACCAAGCCCTCTGCTCGTAGAAAATACTGTGTGTGTCTCTCTCTTTCTCTCTCCGTCTGTAGATATTTCGTCGAAAGATTTCTTTTCGCTGTCTCAATGTCGCGACATCGAAGACTTCATCGGAAAACCTCGTTCTCTATCGTTTCTTCGATCTATCGATATTCCTCTCGATCGAACATCGGTCACTATCGTATCGCGCGAATTTCGTCACGATCGAGGTTTCATTAATGTAAACAAGCAGCTCCTCTCGACGACGATAGTGCCCTCTCGGGATTGATTTTTTGCCCTTTCCCTCTCGGCTGATATTCTCGTTCCTGGATTTCTCACTTACCGCGCGTCTATTCTTTTCCTCGAGGAAACGAATTGCGGCAAAGTCCGAAATCCCCAGATGGGAAATCCGAGCACCATGTGAATACCGGCGGACACTCGAATTATTCGCTCGAACCTTCTTCGTTCTTTTTTCGTCACGTGCGAGATTCTTTTTATTTTCCGAATAGCACTTGCGTTTTTTTTTAACACTGTCTCTCTCTGTTTAGTTGTCGAATTGTTAAAAAAAAGAGGGTTACACGTGTCTCGTAAACCATAACTGTGGAGTCGAATCTCAAACGTGTCCCAAAATTCGAGAGCGCTCGAACAAAACGTGTGACTCTGGATTTCGGGATATCCGAAGAACGTTAAATTCCTACGTTTTTTACCGGTTTTATCTACGTCGAAGAAAATGTAAAAATTAAAAAAAATAAATAAAAATAACAACGAATCTTGATTAAAACGTGTTATTTTGTAAAACAAGACGCGAGGATGAATTTGGATTCCTTTCGCGCGATGTATATCCCCGCGATTGAACGCGAGATTGAATATCCTCGATGTTTTATCACTTCGTACGGTTTGACGATCTCTCCGCGGCGAACTTATCTTATCTTCCGAACGTTTTATCTGCCTTCGAAAGGGAGCGGAGTGAATCGTCGAGTCTCGACGAAGGAAAGAGAACAGAAGGAAAGAGATAAATCTGTGCGCGTCTCGAAGCGAACGAACGAAGGCGGCGTGAGTCGAGAAATATAATCGGGATACGAATAGAAAATCATCGAAAATTCACAAAGATAAACAAATCAGCGTTGAATCAAATTTTCATTTTTAACAAAATAATTTAAAAAACACAAACACGGACAAAAAAAATTCCTTCGTCCTCGACAATTATACGAAGATATCTTTGTTTTTCGGTAATTAAGTACACGAGAAATTGTAACGGTCGATGGAAAAAAGCAAAACGAGTACGCTCGAATCAATTACGATCGTCCTACCGGTACATTGTTTTTTTTTGTTTCCCATTAATGGGGAGTGAAACGAATCGGTCCGTTTATATTCCACCGATACTTTCTCCTCGTTGATACATCGCTTCGCAACAACGGGAGTAAAAACATGCGCCCGCGCGATTACGAAGTACTCTCTTCGTACTCGGGGGCCGAGAGTGGGTAAATGGTTGGTTTTTCAATCCCGCGGAGAGGTACGTTACAAATTTTCATTCACTCGAGAATTATTCTATCCCCGCGGGTTGGAACGTAATTTTTCGTTTTTATTTTTAATACTACTGACGATTACACGTGTGTACAAATACATGCTAGACCGCCCCCCCCCCTCTCTCACTCTCTCTCACTCGCTTTTTCGCGCGCGCTCTCTCTCTCTCTCTCTCTCTGTCAAGAGTGCGCGCATGTTAATATATCGTAAATCGTGGGAAATATGGAAACGTTCGATGTTGATGATACGCCTCCGGCATTCAAGGGCGGTTTTTGCCGGAATTTGTGCATCTCTCTGTATCGAACGGTCGAACGAACGGAACGAACGGAACGATGGGGTTGCCGATTGTCCGAATGCATCCTCCTCCTCATCCCCTCGCCTCGTAATATTTATTATACACACGAATCTATCGATTGATTTTTATTGCGCAATAATGTATTCATTCTTCTCATTTTTCGTTTCAAATAACACTCCCGAATAATCAGGATCCGCGAATATAATTTGGGAAATCCGCGGTTCATCGTTTTTTCTTGTTGAGTTATCGCGCGATTTATCATTCGTGGATAAATTGAGAGTGATATTTAATTTTTCGTCGATCGCGTATAAAGCTTCGTCGACTACGATTTTATACAAATCCTTATTACAGTCGAAAGAAAAAGTCACGAAACGCATCGAGAATAATCGATTCCGATTTTTGTTTTATCGACGTGTCCCCCCTTCGATGAATTTCCGAGACTGAGCTCCGACAAGGATCGTGGCTGTTCTTTTTTTTTTTCTTTTTTTCTTCTTTCATTTTCTCTTTATCTCGTGAAGAGCGATTCGAATTTTCCGTTGCACCACCAGACGATGAGAGACGTGCCTCGGACGGTCTGTCGCGCTACGAATGAGCAAAGAGGGGTAAAAAAAGGAAACGAGGGACGGAAAAGAAAAAAGGAATATCACTATGGATCTTTCCTTTTTTTCTTTTTTCTTTTTTTTCTTTTTCTATGTGACGACGATGCTGGCGTGGCGATGGCCCGCTGGTTTTTGGTACAGCGTGACTCGAAGCGGGGGTGGGCGGTGGGTGAGATGGCTGGGCGAGAAACGAAGAGAGCGAGTGAGAGAGAGCAAACGAGGGACGGAGAGGGAAAGGAGGCTGGGTAAGCGAGGGTCGAGGCCATAATAAAGGATCCGTCGACCCTCGAAAACCTTGCTCGGCACCCTGAAACTACCCAGCCCGACTGGCAGCAACCCCGAGAGTCTCTCTCTCTCTCTCTCTCTCTCTCTCTCTCTCTCTCTCTCTCGCGTTCGCTCTATGTGGTCCTGGTCGTTGTCTCGTTGCTTTACTATACGAACTCTACTCGTCGCTCTCTCCAACGAGCTCACCCCCCCCCCCCCCCCCCCCCCCCCCCCCGCTTCTTGCGTCTCGTTCACTCCTTCTCTCTTTCTCTCGGGCTTTTGCTTCTGCTTCTCCCGCTGAGTTATTTCCAACGCGAGAAACGAGTTTTCGGCATTTCGGTCGCGTTATATCCAAGCGTGTTGGAGCTAAATACGGGTTAGTTCAGGTTTCGTGGTAACAGGACCAACCGATCCGAGAGACGACACAGAAGGAGAACGAGCGAGAGAGAGAACGAAAATATTGTACGAGAGGGAGGGGTGAAAAAAAATGCGAAGGCTATATAGAGGAAAAATAGAGAGAGAGAGAGAGACAAGAGACGAGAGACCACTTGAGGGAGCATACCGAAAGCGTGTATTTTTCTGTCGCCACGAGGCGGCATAAGTCACGTTTTTTTTTTTCACCCGAAATTGAGTCGACATCATTCTCGAAGTCGAGACTGACAGACTCCTCTGTTTTTCGTCACGAAAATTGATTCACAACCATTTTCTTTCATGAATAGTGTGAAAATATTGCGATCGTCCAATTGGAATTGTTTCCACGGTATATTTATATCGCATATTATCGAAAATCGAAAACGCGAATATGATTTTGCTTATTACGAGAAATTTACGATCGACCATTGTCCTTGGAGTTTCAGAAATGATTCAAATACTTACAGAATTTGGATGGGTCAATTCTCTCTCTCTCTCTCTCTCTCTCTCTCTTTGCTACGTACTGCAAAAATTCTCTTCCACTACACTGGTATTCCCTCCATTCACCCTTTTCTTGCGTTCTGTTCGCTTACTCCTTTGCGTTTCCGCGTTCTGTATTCGGGTGTGTACACATATATATATATATATATATATATATATATATATATATATATATATATATATATATATAACCGGTGCATTGTGCACTTCCCTACCGTGTACTAAACGAGGGAGTCAGGTTGGCCGGAAAAGCACGCGCCTCGTATACAAAAGGGTAAAAGAGGAACTATGTTCGAGCATTGCAGCAGAGTAGACGAGCTACCACGGATGTTCTTCTTCAATGTTTTTTTTTCATCACATTTTCAGAACGAACGACAATTTTTTACCACTAAAACCCACTGCAAATAAAAATACGTACAACACAGAGGACCATCGAAAACTGTCGATAAAGAAACAAAAGAAATTATCGTCATTAAACAAAAAAAATGGTCAACGATCGGATCTTTTCTCGACGACGCGAAACGTTAATTCGCTCGAGCGAGAACAGCCTTGCGCCGCGAAAATTCCCATCTTAAATTTAGCGCTACGCGAATTCCAAAAATATTATTTTCGTCAAGCGCAACCCGCGCGCGGACCGAGTCGAGCGCGTTACAAAATGTATAGGCTTCGTGGTCTATCGCAGAATTCGCTATTCTCGTATTTCGTTGATTACCTATTAACGCGACGAACGACGAAACGCTATCGGTCTATTATTTATTTAAAAATTCGAATAATTTCATTACTGACGTTATTTTCGTATCGACAAAAGTAGTCGCTTTTCGCATTACATATCGCGCACGATTCACGTATCTTCTCACGACGCGCTCGTTCTACTTGGTCGTCTCGAGACTCGACGAGAGACGAGCAGCCTGATTCCTCTCTCCGTAGCGTGAAGTTTGAACACACACACACACACAGACAGAGTATAAAGGGAGTATCGTATGAGTGTATATTCGTTGTCTTCTCTGTGCGTGCCGAGATGCAAGCAGCGGTGTAGATAGGAAGGGAAACGGACGTGTGAGATCAGTCCCTCGCACACTAAAGCGAGGGAGAGAGAGATAGTGAGTGAGAGAGAGAGAGAGCGAGAGAGAGAGAGAGGGGGAGAAAGAGATATCCTCGCTCGAGAGACGATCGTGACGTAAATGCCAAATATACATTCGTGGCACAGCGTCGAGTTTGCGTGCGAAGAAAGCAAAAGTTCCCGCGCGTAGAGCTCGACGAGCGAGAGCTCTCTCTCTCTCTCTCTCTCTCCCCTGCTCGCTCTCTCTTTCTCTTTCTCTCTCTCTCTCTCTCTCTGCTCGTTGCACGGTCGATACGCGCGAATACTCAAAGTCGACGAGGAAACTCCGCTCTTGTGTGCCTGAGTTTTCTTGTATTACTACAAAACATGTATTACGCCCTCGAAATCGAGTGAGCGGAAACTCAAGGGAAATATTACTCGCGTGTACACTAACCCCGGAGTTACAGCTTTCGGAGTTTTGCCGTGCCCGAAATGGAGAAAATTTTTCAACTTTGAAAACGTAATGAAACTATATGTAGATAAAAATATATACGTGTATATTTTCATTTTTATCGTTCACGACGAACACAAATTTTATTCGCTTTCGTTTTTATAATAATCAAAATATCATACCTACTTATTCAATTAAATCGAACGTTCTTAATAAACAAATTTCAATTGTTTTTTTGTCGCGAATGAATATTCAACGCGTCGTATGATATTTATATTTGACATTCTTTTTAATTTTGTCAATTTACATTTATTATTTTTATTATTTTTATCTGTAAATATTTTATTTTATTATTTGTCTTTTTTTTAATTGATTTTTTATTAAAAAACACCATCGCATCATATCGTCGATTATGCGATTACACCGTGTCGCCGTTGCTGAATGCTTCGCACGCCCCCTCCCCCAATCCCTCGCGCTTTATCGTATATCCGCCCCCACACGTTTCGTCCTCCCGTGCGCGAGAACCGCAAATTTTCTCATACTCGACGTATCTATATGTAGCGAGCCCAATTCCTCTATATATATATATATACATGGTTATCGAAGTTTCTCAGTCGCGTCGCCCTTCCATCCACACCTTACCGTTGGTTTCGTCGTGGACTCCCTCGCGAGCCGAGACTTGGAAAGTTTTGCCTCTCGTCCATCGGCGAAGAGCGAAAAGGACGCGCTCTTGCTCGCTTGTCACGGTACATAAAATTGATCGAGGCCACGAGACAAGAGGGGAGCGGTCGAGAGGGGGATTGGATTCGACTCTCCCAGCCCTCTCATCCCCTGAACCTACCAAGTGCCGGCGAACGAACGAACGAACGGGTGAACCAGTAAACGAGAGAGAGAGACAGAGAGAGAGAGAGAGAGAGAGAGAGAGAGAGAGAGAGAGAGAGAGAGAGAGAGAGAGAGGTGGGGGTTGAGAGGGTTCGGACCGACGTGGATTAACGAGAGGCGGAGGTGCGGAAATTCGAAAGATCGATCGATATACTTCTCTTGCCGCGTTCTCTCACGCCTCCCCCACCTCACCCCTTTCCATTCCCTCTCAATCTTTCATCGTGATATGCCTTTAAGAAAATTGCTCGATCTCGACGAGTTCACGGATTTTCCATCATTCCCGTAACCTTCGATATTGTTCGATCCGGTTTTTATCGGCCGATACGAAGAATCACGTCGAGAATCTCGATCGTTTGAAAATCTCTCATTTAATTACCCTCTTGCAACGTAGGGGACGTTTAATCGCGTTAATCCCGTTAAAATAGGTGAATTAATATATATTAGTTATATTATACGGTCAAGGTCGTTTGATACGAAATGATTCGCGATCGCTGACTCGCCTATATATTCGCGAATACCGAGATGTAGATTTTCGCTCGCCTCTGACTTTCCTCATCGTTGTCTCGTTCTCGCCATTTAACGAATTCTCCCTTTCGCCGTTTTTAATCAAACACTCGACGTTGGACAAACTCGCTCGCGCGTATATCGATAACGCGGGTTTCCTTAGAACGTTACGAAGCTAGCGTACAACTCTTATCTCTTTTATCTTCGAATTTCATTTTCTTCTTTTTTCTCCTTTACTTTTTTTCAACGTCTTTTTTTCAATTCTTCGGCTCGGAAAACGTCGGATAAAATCGCAATGTGACGCGAGTTCTCGTCGTCTTATCAATATCGTATTATGGTGTTACGTATGTAACGATGCGTCGGCTCTCGGTAATTGAGAATCACGATTTTACACTCCAACGACGTCATCCCGAGACGATCCTTGTGGAAGCTGGGAGGATAGTCAAGGTCTCGCACGACACTAGACGAAGAAGAAGAAGAAGAAGAAGAAGAAAAAGAAAAAGAAGAAGAATAGGAGAGGCTTAGTAACAATTTCCTGTCGTTAGCTCGGTGCACACACCATTCACCGCACGATCTGTACGATCAACGACGATTCTTCCGTAATATTTATATATATATATATATATATATATATATGTATATTAGATCTCGTCGTGTACATCGTGCGATATAGTCGGCTGGAAAACTCGACGCAGATTCAAGGACGATACGAAGTTTACGGTGACGCAACGAGCGCACGATCGCGAGGCGAATATACACGTCGTGCCTGAGCCGAGAGAGAAAGAGAGAGAGAGAGAGAGAGAAAAAGTGAGAGAAAAACGTTATCGCGCACGCGCGCACGCTGCATCGGCGCACTTCGCGATGCTCTCGAGACATAGCGATGTAATATTGCATTACAGCGAGAGTGAGTGAGTGAGAGAGAGAGAGAGAGAGAGAGAGAGAGAGAGAGAGAGAGAGAGAGAGAGAGAGAGAGAGAGAGAGAGAGAGAGAGAAAACGAGAGAAAGACCGTGCACGAGCGTCGAGGGAAAATAAATTCAAAAGTTCAAGGTCACGTCATCACTCGCTTCGCAGAAGAATCGATCGTTCATTCGAGAACTCGATGAGAATAAAACTCGAGACCTCGAACAGCGAATCTTATAATCATTACATTAATGAATTAATGAAAGAAATCGATGGAAATTCATTTATCTGGAATAAAAATAGATTTTGTTTTTACGCGTTAGAATTTATTTTTCGTATTGGCCGAATAAATTGTTTTTACAGAATAAAACGCGGTAACCTATCGTTCGTTGCGTCGCGCAACTTAAAAATTTCGAAACCATTGATTCGCTTTGAATTTCAACGGAACGCGCGCGTATGTAGAAAGGAAAAAGAGACGAAAAACATAAACAGAAAATAAAAAAAAGAAAAAAAGATACATCGACGGTCGGGTCTCGGTATTCGGTCGTAAAACCATATATTCCTGACCCCCACGTCGTTGTCGAATAGATAGGTCGATTAGCGAACGAATATATCTATACGTATATGTATACAACATATCGAGAGGCAAGCACAAGCCACGCGATTCCGGGCAATAATGATTAATCCCGTAGGACCGTGAAACGCGAACAACGCCCGCCAGCAGCAGCACCAGCACCAGCAGCACATCACAGAGAGCAGCAGAAACCGCTGTAACCAATAACTATAGCGTGGCGTGTGTGCGAGTCGTGCGGCTCCGGATATATAGTGGTACGACAAAACGCGAGAAGAGCACCGGTTGTGCTTGCGCGCGCGCGCGCGAGAGAGACAGAGAGAGACAGAGAGAGAGAGAGAGAGAGAGAGTCGGCGAGTAGACAAAAGAGAAGGCCCCGCGCGCGCGGTCGTCGCGCCACTGGCACACGCGGGACTTTGTTTCTCTATCTCTCTCTCTCTCTCTCTCTCTGTCTCTCGTTCTTTCTCGCTCGCTCGCTCGAACGAGCGAGCGAGCCACTAGGCAGAGAGATATCCCCGGGGCGGTGAACACGAGAGAGCAGCCGCGCGCGATAGAGGCGAGCAAACACGTTTTACCGCATACCTATAGATGTTCGACTGTGCGTATCACTACGCGACTACACACAACCTGCGAGGGAACCTCGCCACCGTCCATTTATACTCTACATACTGTCGCTGCAGGGGGTGGCGTGCAACGGGGCAGTTTCGGTAGAACGAGACAGAGAGAGAGAGAGGAAGAGAGAATGAATTTTGTCGTTGGTTCAAACGGCATTCGAGCTCGACAAGAGATTTCGAATATCGCGATATTTCCCAACACCACGAGAATTTCGACGCGAGAGTACCTATAAACGAATTGAATAACCGTATTGTAATACCTTTGTTTTTATTTTTCGTCGTATTATCGCGTTATGAACAATTATTCTCTCGTTACGAATAATCGAAATGTTTTGACACCCCGCGTTTACGAATAAATTGAATTTCCACGAAAAAAAGGGGCGCGAACTTTTTTGAGAAATGATTATAATCTGCCACACGTACGTTTTATTACAAGGTAGTTTGATCAAAAAGTGGCAAATATCTACAAAACGGATGGACAAGGCAAATTTTTGAGGACAAGGAGAGGGTCATTAGAGATGCCTAAATCTACCGGAATTCAAGAAAATTTCCTTGTGCTTTCTCCGCAATCTTGAAAAACAGATAATATAATAATAATAAAACGTCATACGTTCATGCATTTTTATGATAAAGCATCTTACGTACGATGCGTTATTATAATTGTTTTAATAATAATAATAATTTATTAGTAATTTATAATAATTATTATTCATTTTTATAATATATATATATATATATATAATTACATAATTAATAAATAAAAAATAATAATAATATTAAAATTAGAATATTTTTGGTTTGGATTGCTTGCAATTATAATAAACAGAGAAAACTTCGACACTTTCTATCTCGGGGTAATATCCGAGTTATCGCAAAATCAGTTATACAAAAATTGTTGTAAATTGAGTCCTCCACAAGTTTTATTTAAACAAAATTTGATAAAATCGAAAGGTGCTGCTCTAATTGAGAATAAAGAATTCTAAACATTATTTAGTCGCACTTCTTTTATCGTAACTTTTTTTCTTACACGGATATCGAAAAATTCTTCAAACAAAAGTCGTAGAAAATATTTTTCCCTACAAAATTAACGAAGAAAGAAAATCGAGGCGCCGAGATTTCGACGATTGTCTGTTTTTCAAGATGGCGAAGAAAGCACAAGAAAAATTTGGTTCTATTTCAATGGAAATAGGCATCTCAAATGACGCTCTACTTGTCCTCAAAAATTTGGCTTGTCCATCCCCCTTTAGTCATTTTTAAGTCTAACTATCTTGTACCATTTATTTGGCGAAACGACGATGACGCGCGACGCTCTATAAATCGGAAAATAATTCTTCAACCGCGAACAATTTTAATCGTATAAAAATCGCTAAAGAGGATCGGATATCTCGGGGCTATTATATTTCGCTGGTCCAAAAACAGGCCCCGGCGCTTACGACGAAATAATTCTCTCCTCGGGTTTCTCGAAGTTGGAACGATCTAAACACACACCTAATGGAACAAAAACTATCTCCTAATTCGTCCATTCGGCAAATCGTCTCTACATTCGGCAAACGCGAATAACGCTTTTCACCGATGTACTAATACAATGTTAGGTCTGCCGTATGCGTGCCTACTTAGTTTCTGTGTATGTGTGTGTGTGCGCGCGCGCGCGTAACGCAGTTTATTGGGCGCCCAAGAGTTCGGCCCGGCTTTTAATGGTCTTCGGGAAGAGCAGTCCGGCTATATTCGAATTTACGGATCGGAAGGTGCGAGAGAAAGGGAGAGATAGCGCGAGAGAGAGAGAAAGAGAAAGAGCAAGAACGAAAGAGAGAGAGAGAGAGAGAGAGAGAGAGAGAGAGAGAGAGAGAGAGAGAGAGAGAGAGAAAGAGAGCGGTGGTGGGGGCAAGTGAAACACCCGGTTTCCATATAATACGCGTACCAACTGTGCATATATATATATATATATAGGTATACCGGACTTTTAACGTTAAACCAAATGGGATCGTTCGCCACGTAGTTTTCCTCGCGAATTTCAACTCTCCACTTGCTGCTGCTGATGCTGCTGCTGCTGCTGTTTCACCAGCACAGCTTTACCACCACGCGCTCTGTGGTGGGCTTTCGACTCTCGAGAACCGGAGAAAGAGGGACAGCGAGTCAGAGGGTAGATTGGTGGAAGTGGAGTGGGAGAAGGGGCAAGAGGTGGGGGGGGGCAAACTTTTACGGTGGTAGTGCGAGCCGTGCCGTTTTCCCCGCAACGAGGATCAAGCCGCAGCCTTCGCGATTCGCGTGACCGACGTCATACACACGCACATATACACATAACTATATACCTATATATATATATATATATAGGTAAATAAATATGTGAAATGTTTTCCAGTGGTGCGGCATTCACGTATTATATATATATACATGTATACGATTCTGTGTTCTCCAGGTTCATCGTGTATACCCGAGCTCGAGAACTTCTCTCTCCTTTCCCTTCTCTCTATCTCTCTCTCTCTCTCTCTCTCTCTCTCTCTCTCTCTCTCTTTCTCTTTCGTCGTACTATTAGCATTACAGGTATGCTCACAGTACTACACGACCGTGTGTATAAACGAGACGCTGGATGTACTCGATTGCAAAGGCCCACCCCGCGCGCGGTTATGTTTGGCCGCCGGAACTATCCTCGCGTACTTTGTACAGATATGGCTATGTGTATTTACGTATATGTGTAGGTATACGCGCATAGGAATCAGTGAGTACGTGGATCGAGTGGCTTTGCTTACTACCGACCTTTCTCTCTCTCTCTCTCGCTCGCTCTCTCTTTCTCACACACGCACACAGACACAAATATACATTTTGTTAGTTCTATAACTATATACTATAAAGCCCTGAACCCAGGACTCGCGTTATTATAAGCTGGATCCTAAAGCTTGGTGAACAAGCCGGAGACTACGATCTAGAATATACGGGAATATCCGTTCCGAGACCCAAAGTCGAGATAACGCGAATACACCGATGAAACTTTTGATCGTAATTCGCCTTAGTTTTCGATCGAGATACTCGTTGATATCGCGTGGTATTTATCCACCGTTATAGTCTATCGCGGCAGCCCCTCTCGCTCGGTCAATCGGTGAATCAACCTTCACCTCGGGGCGAACCTCGGCTCGTTGGGAATTAAAAAAAAAATGTTGCCGTTGTAAATTCTAATATCGTTTTTCGGTTTCTAATTCATCGCGAGAAACGTCGTACGCGTTTAGCAATCTCGCAATAATTTCATCCCCCAGTCGGCCGCGCGAACGACAACGAGAACGACGACGATGACGATGACGCGAAACCACAACGCCGCGCGGTACAGCCTGCCCGTGTCAAACTAAATCTCTATCAGGTGAACGAGAAAGCAACGGGTGAACGATATATGTGACCTATCGTATACACATACGTACGTAGATACGTATACGCGCTCGCGTTATAACGGCTGCCATGTACGTCTGCGGCTACGTTGCGCGAACCGGTGTACGTGTCTATCACAGTAACAACCAATCCCGCGTGGCTCCGTTATTATAGCAAGGAGAAACGTCACGGCACGGATGGAGAACAAGAGAGAACTAGGGAAAGAGAGAGAGAGAGAGAGAGAGAGAGAGAGAGAGAGAGAGAGAGAGAGAGAGAGAGAGAGCGAGATAAAACCGAGGGTATAGAGAGAGAGAGAGAGAGAGAGAGAGAGAGAGAGAGAGAGAGACCACCGGAGCACTTGTCAACCCGGCGTGGTGCTTATGCGGGACGACCGAGTCGGTAGTTGGTTAGGCGTTGGCACGCCTAATGCATAACGAACGCCCGAGCATATCCGGGGCGTACGAATAGCCACGTGATCATACAGCACCCCCCTCCCATGCACACATATATATAGATATATTTATGTGTGTGTGTGTGTATGTATGTATGCATAAATGCGTACGTGTATATATTTAAGCAGTCGAGAGGTGAACGTTGAGACGAGCCCGACGGACCATCGTTCACCCGGCTTATCGGACTGTTTCTCAAACACATATATGTACCATTATGGCCATTTGTACGAGGACCCTCTCTCGACTCGCTCGTTACACTCATCGTCGTATAGAATCTTTATTACCGCCTCCCGGTTAAAGAGACTTTTCTCCGAGTTTACGCGATAAACCCCCGAACGAGTTATTCTCCCTACGAAGTTTAGAGACACGCGCGTTCGGTCGTTTTCATTTTTATTTTTATTTTTTATTAATTTCGTTCGTTGTTGTTGTTTTCTTTTTTTTTTTCTTTTATGGACGTGTTTACTTTCTCTTCATCGCGAAACTCGTCAAGTCGTTAACTCGATCGTACTTCGCGCGCGCGTCGTTGTCGTTGCTCGAACTCGAGGAGACATTTTTAACGCTTCGTTATACGCCGCGTGTGTTTCGCGACTTTATAATGTTATTCTTTCCCTCGGGCAATTATTAAGACGGTTAGGAGGTCCCAGTCGAATAGACAAGGGGATGGTTAACGGACGACGGAAAATTATTTGTGCGTACAGCGAGGTCGATCAATGGCGAAGGAAAAGTACCGTGTTAATTATCTCGTCTCTTTCATCGACCAATGTTGCTTTTTACGTATCGTCGATTTTCATTCTTTGCATCCGCGGTTTTTTACCGGAAAACGTGAGCCTCGGACCACAATACTACGATATATATATCGTAGGTATATATTGTGGTCCGAGGTGAATATATATATATATTTATGTAATATATATATGTGTGTGTGTGTGTGTGTATAACAGTCTCGTTGGTTTTACTCCCCCGGGGTTGTTCCTCGGTTCTCTCACCGGGTACTTTATAAAACTGCAACCGCTCACCCTCGTCTTCCGCTTATCCCCTTTTCCCCCTCCTGCCCCTGAGCACCAGCGACCCCGGAACGAAAGAACGCGCATAACACAGCCCTCCATCGAACGACCCTTCTTTTTTCCTTCCCTCTCGTACAATTCTGTCTTATATCCCACGTTTCCCTCGAAAATTCCTCGTACATATACTAAACAGTAGGTACCTCATAGTATTTTGGAATATATATATATATATAGGTATATGAATAAACGGTTATATAGGAATAGATCGTTCACCATCGCCAGCTAAAAAATAATCTACCGCGGGCATCCCTCGACTCGATCGCCCGTGCTATATCTCCGAAATTTCTTACTCGGCCGAGTCCATTCGTGCTTTTTATTTTGCTGGGGAGTATTTTCTTTGCGAACGAGTCAAACCCCCTCTCTTTTTTCCTGCTCCATTTTAAGACTGAAATTTATTTTTTATTTCGAGTCTCGGGTATGTTTTCGTTCGATTTTTGTTCATTTCCATGGGGTTTTTCGTTGTTTCGCATGTTTTTTTTTTTTACATCTTTTCATTGTCGTCTTATTGATAAAGTTCTCGCGGTTATTTTTAAACGTACGAGGATCGATCGTGCGACGGAAATACCTGCGAATATTATGCGAATTACCTCTTGACCGGTCGTAATATCCTTTTATGGTCGTCTGGATGAGGTACGAGATATTACGATTCCATCATATCCGTAAAACTACAATTCATTATCGCGGATTTAATGGACAATGGGAATGACTTAAAGCTCGTATATATAAATATGACGTATATAAATTTCGTACCTACGAGCCACTCCGTTACGACGTTAAACCCGATCTCGAGGCCGGCTTCGGAGCCCTACAATACGCCTCGTATACGCCAAGAGTTCTTATTGTTTGTAAGTCTCTTGAGTCCCGGATGAATAGAATATTCCTTCTTCCTCTCGTACTCTCCAATCCCCGTTGTTTTCGTTCTCTATGAATTTCGCACCCCAACCTCTCATGCCCTTCCTCTCATTTCTCTCTCACTCTCTTTCTCTCTCGGTTTCTCTCTCGGTTTCTCTTTTGCTCTCGCGTTCGCCCTCGGGAACCGAGCTCTCCTCCTCCTTCTCCTTCTCCTCTCACACGTATACGATTTGACTCCCAGTGATGTATTATGACGGATAACCGCGAGTACTCGTCACGTGTGTCTGGCTCTGCCATCAGTACGACTCCGTTCGTGCGTGTGTTTGATAGAACATGTGCCTCGCTTCAACCTCTCTCACTCTCTTGCTTCTCTGTGAGTATATGAAACGCAGACATGGGTTCCCGATCGTCGTAATTCTCGAGTACTCGTTCATTCATTAGAACTGCTACCGGATAAACACGATATATATATATATATACATATATCGTCGTATCATCGTAAATCCTAACGCTTATTTTTACGATCGAAAAATAATATTGCATATGGTAGGTATATTGTATTGTTTTTTTTTTCGTACCGGGCCATAAATCGTGACAGCGTTAATTTCGAATAGAAATAAAGAGTAATATAAAAAAGGAAGTATTATTAAACTCGAGAGAGAGAGAGAAAGGGGGGAGCGTTTCAACGTGACAGAATGTTATATATATATATATATATATATATATATATTTTTTTTTCTTTTTAATTTTAGAAAAAAATGTAGGCGCGTGAGAAAAAAAGCACGGAGAACTTGGTATGCGCGTGTATTTCATGGTAGATACGTGTAGTAAGAACCTAACGTAAGGAGAAAGAGCAATGAGGGAAATGCGCGTGGGTGTCTCGAGAACAGCTTTATTTCGAAGTTGAGAAAGATTTAGGCATACCGTGTGTTCGCATCCTTTGCGAGAATGTCTGCGGGCGCAAAATCGTTCCGAGAGAGAGAGAGAGAGAGACAGTGAGTGAGAGAGAGTTCTCTTCTTATTCCGCCTCGCGAGTTTTGCCGTGTGTGTTTCAACGTGATGTGTGTATGTGTATGTGCGTGTGTCTGTGTATGGCGAGTGACCGAGGCGTTGGTGCGCGTGCGAGAGAGTTTAAAGTTAGAGTTCGCTGAAAACGAGTTCGTTGGTCGGCTCGATAACCTCTGTCTCTCTCTCTCTCTCTCTTTTCCCCCTCCTATCTTTCTTTCTCTCTCTCTCTCTCTCCTCTCTCTTTCGCTTGCTCGCGGTTTTACCGTCGTCCTCTTTACTGCAGAGCTCGACTCACGTTTTTTTCTTCTCTTTTTTTTCGTCCGTTCTTTCGCTCGGTG